>JAJPUD010009092.1:0-72879 GCA_023553655.1 Myrmecobius fasciatus | reverse complement strand
ACACACACACACACACACACACACACACACACACACACACACACACAGGCCCAGGACAAGAGTTGGGGAAATATACCTCACTTCCTCTCCCTTCTCTAAAAAAAAAAAAAAAAAAAAAGAGTATGAAATATTGCAAATACCAGCAGACCTGGTTATTGGTTAATAGATTTGCCATTTTCTCCTCCTTAATAATAAAATCTATTTGTGTGTAGGAGAAAAGGTTGTGTGAAAAAGAGAGGGGGCCAAAAAAGCCAAATAAGAAGGAAACTATATATCATCTGGAGAATTTTAGACAAATGAAGTCAGTCAGAGGTTTAATTAGGGAAGAAGATTGGGCAAAATTTCAAAGAAATTGAGGAAAATTTGTAAAACAATGTCCAGATTCTGCTTCAGAGGGAAACAGGAACACAATCAAGGGCAATTAGAATGGATGTAAAGGGGATTAACTAGGATAAGGACTAAGGAGTATAATCTTAAGAGGTACACAAGAGGTACCCAGGACAGCAAGGTAAACAAGGAAAGGTAAGTGGAACAATTAGAAGGTTTAGAGAGTGGATTGGTGGATGGATGGGTGGATGGAACAAAATGTGAAAGAGTTTGGGGCCAGGTTGAAAGAGAGATAAGGTGTGGCTGTGGTTTTGTTGAGACAAAGGAAAGGAATCCAAGTGGAGTTGTCAGGTTTTATAATCTATTGATTTTTATTTATTTATTTAGCAAGATGCTTTGAATTAAGAGCTAAACCCTAAAAAGTAATTCAAAGAAAGAAGGCTGATAAGCTCAACCATTATGAAAGTAATGGAAAATTATATTGTGATATGCACCCAGTGTTTGGAGTTTCTGTCTTGTCTTTAAAAAAAAAAAAAAACACATATCAACAAACATTTATTAAGCCACTACTGTGTGCTTAAGTTTTTTTTTTTTAATTAATTAATTTTTTAAGCCAAGCAAAAAATAGGTTCTCAAGGAGTTCAAAGTCGAAAGGGATAGGCAACAGTCAGATGACTTATCATTGCAGGACACTGTCATGGATTGATCTTTCTCCACAAGAAGTGAAAGAACTTCTGAATGCCAGTCAATGTTCAAGACTGTTAGGGAGAATGAAATGGTACTGAGAGAAGCAGAAAGTAGGCTTCAATAGGGGAGGGAAGGGGATAGGGAGACTGGGGGAGACCTGACACTTTATTAAAGGGTTGGAGAATATTAAAAAAAAAAAAACGAAAGGAGACTTAGATGCCTCAAAACAAAAACGTGCTTTTCCTTTATAGAATGGCAGAGATGCAGAAATGATCAAAATGATCAGGTGAAAGTTGAGTCAGAATAAGGCAGAAGAAAAGTAGTCCACTATTGGTTCCTTAAAGAATACAGAGGCAACTTTTCCCCTTCACTCTCCACCTCTGGCAATTCATGCAAGCACAAGTGCCATTTCCAAAAGAAAACAAGAAGAGGATGCCTGAGAATGGGACTTAGATTTCTAGATCACAACTTACAATACAAAGGGATGTACATTCAGAAATGAAGCATGCTTTAACATAGGTTGGTTAAGGAAAAAAAAATACAAATATATCGGTCTGATGTGTATATCTGTGTTTGTATACATGCACAATGCTGAGCCTCCTGCATATCTAGTAAAAACGAATTTAAACTAAAGATGAGGGAGAAGTAGATACTACAATAGCAAATAACATTTATGTAGCACTTACTATATGCAAGGCACTATGTTAAGTGCTTTATAATTATTTATTTGATCCTCACAACCACCCCGAGACTAGTGGGTGCTAATATTAGCTTCATTGTGTTGCTCAGTCTTTTCAGTCATATCCTATGCTTCATGACCTGATTTGAGGTTCTTGGCAAGGATACTGGAGTAGTTTGCCATTTTCTTTTCCATCTTGTTTTACAGATAAGGAAACTGAGGTAAACAGGGCTAAGAGACTTGCTCAGGATCACACAGTTAGTGAACTCTGAAAGATGAAATCTTCCTTACTCCAGCTCCAGCTCTGTGCCATTTAACTGCCAAGAAATAAAAAAGGGTCTGGATGGATAGATCTTATTCAAAAGAAACAGGGTAGTTCAAAAGGAGAAATAACAGTATATGAAGAAAGTATACTCATGTTAAGAAATCCAAAAATCAGTAGGAAAAGCATGAGAGTATTTGGATCTCTTATTTTTATTAGTGATTTAGATAAAGGTATAAATGTCGTGCTCATCATTTTACAGATGACAAAACTGGAAGGAATGGCTCATAGAATGGACAATATAGTAAAGAAGAAAAGGATACAGGTAAGAGTATTGAGCTGAAGGATAAAATTCCATAGCCAGTAAAAGGCACTGCATTTGAACACAAAATAAATTTTTAAAAAAAGAACGAAAGCAAAACAAACAAACAAAAACTTCACAAGTATAAGATGAGGAAGCTCAATCAGACAGCATTTTGTTTGAAAAAAAGATCTGGAAGTTGTAGTGAAATTCAAGACCAGTGTGAGGTCATAACAGCCCTGTGCTAAACACAAAGATTATCTCATTTGATCCTTATACCAACTCTAGAAGGTGGGTATTATTATTAACACCCTCATTTTACGTTGAAGGAACTGATTAAATGACTTATCCAGTGTCACACAACTAGTAAATGTCTAAGGCTGAAACTGAACTCTGGTCTTCCTGACTCTGGGCTCAGCTTTGTATCCCCTAGCTTGCTGCCTCTAAAAAACAAGGGATAAGGAATGAACCTGAGATTTCACAAGAAATACCCTCTCTTGATGCAGATCACTACCTGCCCTTCAATTTACTGTGGAGTTACCTCGGTACTGAGACATTAAATGATTGCTCAGGGTCACAGAACCCAAGGTGAAGTCATGTATAATGAGCATGTTTAGGTTCAATAATTGAACAAAACGAAACACTTTTAAGTCACTGGAATTAAGGGTCTCACTTGGCCACAATATAGACAAATAGCAGATATCATAGCAACAAGGATATCCCAACACTTATCTCAGGTAATAGCCCCCACTCCAAAAGGAATTTTTATGCGTTTAGGAGAACAGGAAGTCAGGGTCATAGGGGCACTGGAAGCTTAATCAGCAGAGAGGCAAGTTTAGCCCTCCCCCCACTCCCAGCCACCACCCTAGTTCAGTGCCTTATCATGACTAGCAGGAAATATTCTTCTTTGGGGCCCGGAACTTAAGCATCTGTGTAGTAGTCAGTTCCCTGAGGATTTTCTTAAGGATAGTATGTTTGATCACCTTTATTGTTCAGTAAATTCCACTGGCCCTCTCTTACATCCAGGATCAAATATAAAATCTTCTCTTTGTCTATAAATATCATGGCCTGGCTCCTTTGAACCTTTCCAATTTTCTTACACTTTTCATCTCAATATATATGAAATCCAGTTATATTCTTCCTTCCTCATCTTCATCTCTTTTTCATAAGTCTCAACTCAAATTCCACTTTCTTTGAAGGCAAGTTTTATCATTCTTTGGAATACTTAGGACAGTAACTACCATATAAGTGATTAATAAGTGCTTATTTGCTGATTTAATTAATCCCCATCTGCTGGGGAAGAAGGAGGAAGTAGTTGAAAACAGCTTTTTCCTGTTATCTCTCCCTGGTCTCTGTTTCCCAGATGTTTTACCTTTTATTCTCCCCTTGAAACAAAGTCTATCCTAGAATTTCCCCTTCTTTCTATGACTTTTCTTCTCTTAACATTCTTTCCACAGGCTAACTCATTCTCAACCATGGCCACTGTGTAGTGCTAGCTGGGCTACATTGGCCAGGAGGAATTAGGAATTTGGACGAGTAATCTTCAAAACTTTTTGTATCATAAAGTTCTTTTTTTTTTCCCTTTTGTTTTTTTTAATTAAAAGCTTTTTATTTACAAAACATGAGTGCTTTTTCTACACTGACCTTTACAAAACTTTTTTTTTGTTGTTCCAAGCTTTTCCCCTCCTTCCCCCCCACCTCTAGATGACAGATAATATAATACATGCTAAATATGTTAAATTATATGACAAATGCAATATATGTATACATATCTATACAGTTTTCTTACTGCACAAGAAACATCAGATCTAGAAAGAGAAAAAAAAAACCTGAGAAAGAAAACAAAATGCCAGCAAATATTCACAGAAAGCGTTAAAATGCTGTGTTATGGTTCACACTCAGTTCCCTCAGGTCTCTCTCTGGATGTATATGACTATCTTCATCGATGAACAATAGGAACTGGTTTGAATCACATCATTGTTGAAGAGAAGCATGTCCATCAGAATTGATCATGTATAGTCTTGTTGCTGTGTATAATGATCTCCTGGTTCTGCTGATTTCACTCAGCATCAGTTCATGCAAGTCTCTCCAGGCCTCTCTGAAATTATCCTGCTGGTCGTTTCTTACAGAACAATAATATTCCATAACATTCATATACCATAATTTATTCAGCCACTCTCCAATTAATGGGCATCCTTTCAGTTTCCAGTTTCTTGCCACTACAAAAAGGGCTGCCACAAACATTTTTGCACAGATCATAAAGTTCTTAACAGTAAAGTGGGGGGGGGGGGGGAGAGAAGAAGAGAAGAATGTTCCCCAGTGATAGGATTACACAAAAACAAATTGAGGATAAGATAAAGATATTGTTTCTTATAATAATAAATCTTGTTCTCACTATTAGGAGTGATATAATCGAATAGCTTCATTGTATTTGAAAATCTAGGCTCAGTATTAGTGAAAGTGACTCAAAAGTCTTACTCTAAAACATGAGTTTAAAAAGATACTTCATTTGAAAACTATCTTTGCAGGGTTTTTGAAAAATAAAAGGCTATTTAAAAAATACTTCACAAAGAAAAGTATATTCAAATGAAAGTACATTTTTAAGAATGAAATTCCACTAAATTTCCAAATTCCCTGATATCAATCTGTCAGTCTCTTAAATCTCTTAGAAAATATTGCATTTTTATGTGTTGAACAAATGGGTTCAAAACACAAATGACTCTCTTCATTGAAAGAATTTAAACTGGCAATAAAATTTTCTTTCCAAGTTTAAATGTAAATATACATGACAACTTTTATAGGTGACCCATTGAAATAATTTTCACCAATTTAGAGAGACCCTGCTTATTCAGGGTCTTTTTTATTATTTTTTTATTATTATCTCTTCCTCAAAGTTTTCCTCTACCAGTCTACCTTATTCCTCCTCCATGACTGACAAAACCTGCATGACAGGCCCAATAGCATCTATTCTCAATTCTACCTAAATAACCAGTATCACTAGTAAATATACCATTCAACCTTGCTTCCAATAAGAACACATTGTTCAGTCATATACAACTTTTTATAATCCTGTGGATCTCACCATATCAATACCGTCTAGAAAGACATTCTTTTTGCAAAGATATTTAGTTGTTTGGCATTTCCTTCTGCAGTGGATAAAGGAAAATAATAGTTAAGTGAGTTTCCCAGGGTCACACAATTTTTAGGCACCTGAACCTGGATTTAAACTCAGGTCTTTTGGACTCCAGGTACAGAGCTATATCCACTGAGCCACCTCTAGCAACCTTCAATGAGTATGGGGTCACCCAATCCAATAAACATTTATTAAGTTGTCTACAGTGTGCTAAAGACAGCATTGTCTGAATGCAGTTTAAACCATGTGTTCTTCCATTTGTTTTTCCTTTGGATCAGTGTCTCCTTTTGCAACATAATTAATATGGTAATATATTTTGCCTGATTGAACATGTATAACCTATATCAAATTGTTTACTATCTTGGGGAAGGAGAAAGTGATGGAAAGAAAAATTGCAAATCAAAATTTTTAAAGAATGTTACTATTGCCTTTACATGTAACTAGGGGAAAATATTTTTTAAAAGTTTATTTGAATTCCAAATACTCTCCCTCCTGCTCCTATGGCAATGCAATGGGAAGACAAGCAATATCTCAATTAGGAATTTATAATCTAAAGAAGGTAACAACACATATAAAGGGAAGCAGATATCTTGGTCTGTGGCAATGGTAACCAGATAGGGCAGCAGATGCAAAGTGGTGAACTCTTTAGAATTCATTTTTGCCTCTAATAAAGAAAAGCAATGGTGGTGGAGAGTTCAGTACTCCATCTTCCAGGACTCCTCCAATAAGAGAGAAGAGGAAGACGGAGGTGGAATCAATCAAGGTTCAAGTTAGCAGCAGTTTATGAGTGAAGAGCTATCCTGACAGGGTCAACTTGTTGCTCAAGAGAGTTGAAATCAGGCAGGGAATTACATGCACAAATGGAATGAGGAGAGCCCAGTTTCTGCTTCCCAAAAGCAGAAGGCAGTTTGGTAGAGAGGGAGGAGGTATCAATCAAGGCAGAAATGGTCATCTTGTTCCTTACAGTCCTAGCCAGGCAGGATTATCTCTCTCAAACATCAAAACTCCTCCACCAGTGACTTCAATGCCATCCCCTCCTGTTTCCTTCAAAACTGAGATTCTCCATCTACCTGATGATCAGCTATTTTTATTACTTCTTGTTTATCTTTGTTAGATTGATAAAACTCCGAGTGAGGAATGTTGGTTACCTATGATCACTGTTGCCATTTTATCTTTTTGCATTTCAATTGGTTTTTCCACTAAGAACATTAGATGTAGTGCCATGTGTTACACACATACTCAATGATAATCACAATGTAGTTCTAATAGTCAAGACTTGGGTTCCAATTCCTGTTTTTGACAAATCTCTAAGACTATACAAGTTATAGCTTATTGCCTATATACTAATAAAGATCAGTAGAGAGAATTTCCACAAGCTGTCTAAATATTCTGTGATTGTTTTAAACTTCTCTCTCTTTTTTTTTTTTTAAATTGGAGGCAATTGAAGTTAAATGATTTGCCCAGGGTCATACAGGTAGGGGATAAGTGTCTGAATCCCCATTTGAACTCAGGTCCTCCTGACTCTAGGGCCATTGCTCTATCCACTGTACCATCTAGCTGCTCCTTAAACATTGTTATAATTACAAGTCTGAAATCGATTCTCCACCAAAATACTTCTATTACCTATTTCATAGGGATTATCATGGGGAAATCACTTGCCAACATGTGACTGTCATCATTACTAAGTGCAGAAAGTTCAGTTCTGTTGGGGGAAATGTTACAATTTTAGGGCTTAAAAGGGCTTTGGATTTTCATGGTTTGCAGGGCCAAGGGCAGACTTTGAACAGACACACCATTAAAGTTTCAGGACTATATCTTTTTATCTCTATCAGTACTTTAGAGGGATTCAATAATCAGATTATTATTAGTCTGTAAGAAGTCACATAATCTAATACTTGAAACACTATTTGTGAGATCCTGAGTAGAACTAGTACAATCTACTTAGTATTTTTATAGATAAGGAAACTGAGGCCCAAGAGAGAAAAAGTGACTCTGGTGCTGTGATATCAAGTTCATAGCTTTCCAGCATCCGACACTACCTTTCTCCTACTCCAACATCTCTCTGGTAAAGCCTGTCCTACAGCTTATTCTGTTGCAGAAACATAACTGAGGCACCAAAAGTTCTTCCTGTAATGTGGAAGGACACAGGGGGTTTTGGCCTAGCCACACCACCCAACAACACAGACTCTTAGGACTACTGGGTACTTTGACTTGCCCTACAGCAGAATTCTCCAAAATATTTGTCCTCACTTAATTCAAATTTGAGTTCCAGGAGCATAAGGATGGTTTTGATATTGTTTGTTTCCTCAGTACTTAGCACAGTGCTTAAGCACATAATAAATGCTTTCTCTTTCATTCATTCATTTATTCATTAATTCAATTGGGTCTCCAAGGGAGCTTCCAGTTCTAAATGGGGGTATATAGTGAGTTGCAGCAATCCAGTGAGGTGAATCACCAAAACAAAACAATTCTGACTAAAGATTCACCAAAAATTGGTTAACCATTCTCTCTCCTTTTTTTTTTTTAAAAAAAACCTTTTGATAGTACAGGAACTTTTCTTTCTTTCAATTTGCACCCTATGTCTGGGGAACAAGTCTAACAGTAAGCAATACTCTTACATAAATTCCAAACTTTTCCAGGAATAATTTGTGCCAGTTCAGAACTCCACTAATAACATCTTTGTTGGGATAGACATGAACAGATATCTCACTACTGTATGTCAGCATGTCTTTCATTAGTAATTTGGTGCAATTTTTCATATCATGACCATTATTCGTTTAAGTAAGAATGGATCACAGATATAGAGCTGCAAGAGACTTTTGGCCATCTTTATTAAAAGATTAGCTCAGGGATTTATACAAGCACAACTCCTCTGGAATGAGGCTTTTTTTCAGTGTCAAAATACTAAAAGTCCTCAGCATGGCCCTTTTATTAACATACAGAAAAGTATTTCCCTAAATCTAGAGCTACCACTATTAGTAATGGCACAACACTGAAGTACTCTCAAAAAGTGTAAGAGTAAAATGAGGATGCCCCCACCCGACTTCAGTATGATCTCACAGAACACTAGAAATGTTAGCTATAATTACATAGAGGGGGAAAAAAGCTAGGCCAAGAGAAGGAACATGTTAGTTTGCTAATAATATGATGGTTTGAAAGAAAGAAAGAAAGAAAGAAAGAAAGAAAGAAAGAAAGAAAGAAAGAAAGAAAGAAAGAAAGAAAGAAAGAAAGAAAGAAAGAAAGAAAAAAAGAAAGAAAAGTCCTATGCTGTGATCCACACTCAGTCTTCATAGTTCTCTCTCTCTGGATGCAGATGGCAGGATCCATCAAAAGTCTATTGGAATTACCTTCAATCCCTTCATTGTTGAAAAGAGTCAATGCCATCTTAGTTGATTACATCATCTTGCTGTTACTGGGTATGATGTTCTGCTCACTTCACTCCCTGCTAACCTTTTAATAGGTCCTGTGTTTCATTTGGTTTTAGCATGGCAGTAAGGAAGGGAATAAGCATTTTTTAGAGCCTACTGTGTGTCAGTCACTGGTAAGCACTTTACAGATATCTGATTTGATCCTCACAACAACTCTGGAAGGAAGATATTATTATAATACCCATTTTATAACACTGAGGAAACTGAGGCAGAGGTTAAATGACTTGGCTTGGTACATACAGAATTAGTGTCTGAGGCCAGACTGAGTGCTCTTGACAAGCCCAGCACTTGATTCACAAAGCCACCTGTTTTCTGTCTAGATTCTTATTAGGTTTTATTTCTCTTTCCTAAAGAACAAAAAAAAAAATTTTAACCTTACATTTCCCAAAAATTGTACAAATCACTGAATTTTAAGCTGGAAGTGCTGAATATAATGGAAAATTGTGTCATACTGAAAACATTGATCTGAAGATTGGATACACTATTCTTTTTCCAAGAAACCTGACATTGGGAAAATCCTATTAAATTAGTCAGACCTTATTTAGGTAAGGCCTAAGGTCTTCCCCAGACTAGGGAAGAATTTGTGAGTTATAAAGACTGTTAGATAATTTCCTTCATTTATTTTTTTTTAATCCCTATTGCCAGGACTTCAAATCTACTTAAGGTTGGATGGTATTGCTGTTCTAAGTTTACGGCAAACATTCTGTCATACACAAGGTAGCACAGTGTAGTGCTTCAGACGATATAGGTATATTTCTTCAGTTATTCTTAAAGCATCTGATGAAAAACTTTGCATTATATTATGACCATGAAATAAGACTTGTTTAGGGATGACTAAAGTTCAAGTACAGCCATAACATGTCATCTAAATCTGATATTACAAAGTTGTTAACGAAATGAAAAGATGAATACCAGAACCTTATAATGGCTTGTCACTTAACTATCTTAATTTATGACAAAAAACAATTGTGCAGTCTATTATAATCTGCTTTAAAAACTCTACTCATGAAGTCTCTATTATTTCATTTCTATTTTATCAATAAGTAGTTCAACTTTAAAATCTTAAAAATCACATTTAATCTTATCTAACAGTGTTATCAAATCTGATAAAAAAAAAACTCACTAACTCTATTGCAACATAAGGTTCCTTCTAGTACTAAATTTCTAGTCTAATAATCTTTGTGTATGTATGTGTGTGTGCAAAATCTTCCAACAATTCTGGCTAGGATACCGTATCTGAGAAAGTAAAAGTTTGTCTCAAGAACTGGAGGGGAAATAATATGATGTAAAATGAAAAGGCATCAATACCAGTAAAAGGAAAAAACAATCATTCTCAGAAAAGAGGTCACAGAATAAGACACAAGATAACCACTAAATACCAAATGAAAAAGGAAAGATGCATGTGAATTGATGCAAAGTGAAGAAAGCAGAATCAAAAAAGCAACAAATAAGCACAATGTCTCCAACAGTGTGAAATGGAAAAGTCCCCTACCCTCAAAAGAATTAGCAAGCCTAGCTTCAGAGATGAAGTGAGAAATCTACTTCCCTTTCTTATTTTGAAAGTGGGGGGTGACAATTTATGGAACATTTGTATATACTGTCAAACCTGGTTAAGTTTTGCTGATCTGTCCTTTCCGCCACCCCCTTCTTTTTTTATTTTTTTGTTCAGAGATGGCCAACCTGGGTAAAAGGGGGAAGCTACATGAATAGAGGAATTACATATAATCAGAAATGAAGGTCAGGGAAAACCACAGACATCACCAAAAATTTTAGAAAGTAAAAAAAAAAAAAAAAAATACTGAGTGCCTCTAGTACACTGTGCAAATAAAATTTTCATTAGTTTGTATGACAAATGCAATTATGAAGCATTTTTATATAAAAAAAGCTGATGAGCTTGCTTAAAATGATCATAATTTTGAACAAATATGCTTCCCTTTATCTAATAAATTGTTAAGATCAGACAAATGTCAAAACTCCAACATAATTTAGTTTCTGGGAGATAACACCACTAACCTAGTATTTAGTATAATGTACTAAATCCTACTTTGCTATCAACTGAAATGCCACCATCGTGTTATCACCCCCCCCCAAAAAAAAACCCTTCCATTTGAATATATATAATTTTGCTGTGCAGGATATTTCCTAACACTCTGTCTTTGGTATTGCTTGAACAAACTACAAAAATATTAACAGAATCACCATTTTTTGAACCTATGATTTAGATGTTTTTCCAAAGTAGATTTGTCACTATTAAATTTATGGTATGATTTTTTTCTGTTTCTTCACTCTTTATACCAGATGTCAGCACCTACTCCAAGATTCTCTTTATAAAGTGGGTTCTCTGTTTATACCCCTAACAGCAACTGCAAAGTTAGATGATCAAGTAGCCGTGAAATGTTTCTCACTGCCTTCTACCAGTATTTTAATCAACAATTTAAGGAGAACCTATGAGATGTCCTTTCAGTTAAAGGCAACTTCTTTGTGCTATCTAGTTTTATTTATAGTGAGAACGTCAATACTAATGTAGTTCCATCCCTCTGGTAGTACATCAATTTGTCGGTTTGGGGGCAAAGATCTCACATGAAGACTATCAAAAGTTAAATCAATGTTTACAGATGGGTCTAAAAATTGTGTGATTCTTCTAACACCCTGCCCCCTTCTTTCTGCTGCTCTGCCCCTGTCACTGTGGAAGCAGAAGAGTTCCGTACGGAACAGAGGGCCATTTTTTATTTGTGTTTCCTGGGTTGCCATGGTCAAAGAATTCATCACCTAGTGTCCATCCAAGTAGTGATGAGCCTCTCCCTCCCTTAAGCAGTCAGGCTGCTTCACAGACAACAGTCAGTGTCTGTTGCTAGGACCATACTCATAGCTTTATAGTTTAGTAGAAATTGACAGTCTTCCCATGACTGGCATAGTCTTCAAGAATCCAGGGTTACCTCCATGCCATAATTAAGCACTGGATTGGACTTTTGTAGAGATAAACAACCGTACAAATACCAAAAAATGTAAATGGTCACTTCAAATGTAAAGTAAAACTTCAGTGATTCCTTGAAAACGTTACCAATTTGATTTTATTTGCAGGGGCAACAATATTTGTAAGACAGCAGGGAGTTCTGTATATTTTAAGATAGAAATCAACCAGAAATAAGATTCATTTAGCAAATTCTTTCTGAAACATTTTATTAAGTAGAGATGCCTATATAAGGAAATATAGGTAATAAGGTATAGCTAGCCAGTCTGACACTATATTTAAATGGACCTCTGTGTGTATTAAAATGCTTCTCCGGTTCCATTCTTATATCCTATCCTGCACCTGAATGTTAAAATTATTCCACAGCTTAGCAAACACTGGTTGACTGATAACCTGTTATACCCAAAATGTGCCTTAAGCACTAATAAGAGACTAAAACAAAAACATCATACCTTAAGTATGTTACACAGTATACTTCAGAATATAAAATACAGACAAAGGGGAGTAAATACCAGGTCATTTGACAAGGGAGTAAACATTAATAACCAAGAAGATCTGGGATGGCAACTGTTATATTCTAAGCAGTCATGGAATAGTTTGTACAAATGACTGGGAGAAATGAAGTTAAGTACAAAATTTGAAGAAAATCTAGCATTTGAAGTTATCTGAAATATATAGTACATGAAAAGGAATAATGTGAAGTGAGATTTGAGAGGTGGTTTGGCAATAAGATGCTGGAGAATTTTGACTGTCAGTTCTAGGAGTTGGTGCTTTATTTTGGAAGAAGTACAGAATCTGAGCAAGAGTGATGTAGTAAGATCTGTTTTTTTCGATGGGATGAGAGAGAAGGACATACTAGCAGCAGCATGACCAATGAGGAGAAGATAAAATAAGCACCTGGACCAGGATGGTGCCTAAGAATGTAGGGGGTAGAGAGAAGAACTCATGTTTTATTTCATAGGATTTAGTTTAGTTGTAGGGAGAGTTTTCAAACCTGTATGACTGAGTGAGTAGACAGTGGTTCTTTCCACAGAACAGGGAAATTTGGAGACTTTGGGAAAAAGGTGAGTGTGAGATGACAACTGGATAACCAAGAAACACGTTGAGCAGACCATTCATTGGCAAAGCAAGACTGAATTAGGGCAAAGATTAGGGTTGGATTTATATTTTTTTGGGGGGGAGGAAAGAGCAATCAGTGGAGATAATTAAACCCATAAGTTGTACTGATATCAATGAGAGGGAGAGTATACAGAAAAAAAGAGAAGGGGCAGGAGACAATTTTGGTGGAGAGTTTTGATACAGGTGATGAACTATCAAAGAAGCAGTGGGCCAACATCAAATGCTGTCCTCTGGCATTTAAAAGTCCTTTGTACCTCAGCCCCTTCCTACTTTTCCAGTCCTCTTATTTTTCCTTCCTTCCTTCCACCTTGGTTTACTTCACTTGTAGACTTCTTCAAGTTTCCAATCAAACTCCATCTTCTGAAGGAGTCCTTTTGCAAGTCCCTTACTACTAATAGTATCTTCTTCTTTACTTGGTATGGATATCTTGTATGTGCCTAGTTATTTTCAAGTTGTCTACCCCATTGGAAGGTCAATTCCTTGAGGGTAGGTACTATTTTTTAACCTTTCATTGAACATAAGGCATTTAACAGAGAGCCTGATAAACAAAAGTGTTTAACAAATAATTTTTTGACTAAGGCAGGAGGACCCAAAGGCAGGTCAAGGATAATGAAAACTGATGGGAGTATAATATTGGAAGGCTCAGAATATATGTTCAACAAGCCACTCTCAAGTAAAAAAAAAAAAGGCCAACAGCATAATATTGGTCAATAAATGATATAGATTACAACCTATGAAACTGCTCTAGTTTGATGTGGAGATGCTGTGATCCACATTAATGGAATATGGCAGGGACTGATCCCCAACAGATTTCAGCAGGTATGAAAATTGAGTTAGTGCTTAAAAAAAAAACAAACCCACACATGATCAAAATGAACTGTAAGAAACACATATACAAATAATGTCAAAAAGTGATTTCCAACACAAGATATATTTAGCTTGGGAATCCCCATATTTTAAAGAGAACCTTAAGTCTAAATTCTTCAAAGCATTTGAAGAAGCTTGTTTAGGCCCCAAAGCCTTATTACTTTCTATCCAATCCTACCCTTCAGTCTCAATCTCAAAATAAAACAAACTTTAAGTAAGGAACATTTGAATTACCAATTCATTACAAAGGAACATTGGGAAATATTCATGATAAGAGCTTTTAAGTGTCCCTCTTATTATCCAGACACTTCAGAACCCTTTCAAACTTCTTAAAGCCAAGGATTACAATGCTCATGATCTTAAACAGGAGTATCATGCAAAGAGACTTAAAAATACTTTATTAAAAAGCAGTTCAGAAGAGTGGGTTCTCTAAATAGATAAAAATAGGAATATTTTCTGCCCTAATTTGTGAAAGGTGATTATATAGATATAGCATTAAAAAAGTACCAAGAACTAAAGTCAAAACTGAATGATCTGACAATTCGTGTTTTGATCTTGGGTAGTGTACAATCTCTTTGGGTCTGTTTTGTAAATTTAAGGGGACTGACAGGCTAGATTGAGCTTTATAACGCTTCTAGTTCAAATCCTGAAATGCTAAAAACCCTAAAGAAAAAGCTGCCCCCCCATAATAACTTCTGTTATTGGAAAAATTCAAGTTCATTTCTGTTGATGGTAAATAGGATAACAGAACAGGATAAAGTACCATTTTGCCTATCGAGAAATATATACCATAAAATAAGTCCAGAAAAAAGGCTTTCCTTCTCATTAGCCAAAGGATCTATGCTAAAATCTGCCACTTGGAGTGAAGGGAGGTAGAGATGGAGGAAATGGATAGGCAGGGGGATGAGATAAGAATCCGGGAGGCTTCAATGCAATGGGTGGATACATGGAAGTTATCAGGAAAGAAAATAACTCCCAATACAATCACAAACATGTATGTCTGGGCATATGCCCTTCCAACAAGATGGCAACTAAAATAAAAGGTAGCAATGGCAGCAGCAACCTTTGGTAGATGAAAGGCGGCCCCTTTAACATTTGCTCCCGGAGTCCAGCAACTCTCAGCAGTTGGCTGGAGACTAAGCTGGACAATCCTGCAGAGCTCCAACAAAGGGACGAAACAAACTCCAGCCCCTGGGGCCCCCCTCCCCGACAACGCGTGAAACAACTTGATAAATGATTGCTCTGTCAGGGGACAAGGAGATGGAGACGTCTGGGAGCATAGGGGGAATGTATCTAATTTAGGAGGCAAGTGGGGGAAGGGGCGATGAGGGAGATAGGAGAAATGGAGACAAACAGGGAAGACCACCTTAGAAAACCTACAAACGAGGAAAACACTCCAAAAGAGTAAAGATCTGCCGTCTTTCCAATCCCAGGACCAGGAGCAAGGTTTAATCGAACCCGTTTTGTAAATCGATAGTTTTACTAGCAAGTGGCTGGACATAATGAGGGGCAAACATTTCAGCTTCCTTCATCAACCCATTCTCTTGCCTCAAGTCCAAGCTTAAAACAACAGTGGTCTCACATTACCTTATTCAATCGGGAAGGCAGGAAATACAAACTCCCCTCCCCACCCCCAGCTCAGCCCTATAAGACTTGAATTGAAAGTCACAAAAACAGGAGCCCATATCCTGGCTTAATTCAAGAGAACATTAATTACCCTAAAACAAAAACAAGAGTAGTTCACAGCTGGGGCCCAACACTCCCTCCCCTTCTCCAGTGTTTGAGCCAGCTATTTATACAGCCTCTCTCCTTGCACAGAATTGATATTGGACCCAGAGGACTTCCTCAGTTGGGACTTACAAGACAGCACACTGCAGACAAACCCAGTCCAGCATTGCACAGGCATTTTAAGAACTGTTTCCGAACCTGAGATTGGGGGGATCTGGGAGGAAGACCACTCACTGGAGGCTTGTTTTCAAAAGAAAAGTCATTGTAGTCATAAGAAAAATAGTGATTTAGATAATCATTAGGCCAGTTTCACAAAAGCCAATACAGGTCAGGGGTGGCTGAGTACATCTGCCCTATTAGTTTAAGGAATTTATTTGTATTCTTTTCCTTGGTTGAGAGGGGAGTAGCAGGGGTGCTTAGGAAGCATCAAAAAGGGCAGTCACGTTTGATCCCTTCCCTTCACCCCCCCAGCCACCATCACCCTGGTAAGGGCCCTTATCACCTCCCACCCAGGCCACAGCAACAGCCTCATGATAGGTCCTAGCAGACAAGTCTCTCATCTCTCCAACCTCTTCTCTACATGGCTGCCAAGTTTCTATTACTGAAGGGAAGCAATCTCGAAGTCAACCAAGAAGCCTCAGTGGCTCTCTCTTTATTGCTTTAACAATAAAATGCAAATTCCTGTTTCTCACTTAGCCTAGTACCAACCCAACTTTCCAGACTTTAGAATCTACATTTCCTTCCTTGCATGCACAGGTTCAGGTTAAAAAGGCCTACACCTTCCCCAAAACACAATAGGTCACTCTACCTCTCACCTTCAGGCTAGAATGCCTCTTCACATCCCTGGCAGAATCCAAACACTACTTCCTACTAGAAGCCACAGACTGAAAGGATCAGGGGGGATCATCACAGCTTTAAAGAAGTTTGAAATCGTAAAAGGTTTCCTAATCCAACTCTCTCATCTTACAGTTGAAGAAACCGAGACACAGAGAGGTTAATTATCTTGCCCAAAGTCTCCCAGGTATTAAGAGGTAGAGCACTCCAAATCTAGTGCTCCTTCCAGGTAAACAGTATTGCATGATATTGCATGTAATATATTACATCTCTAAGGGGAAATGACCCTGGTTTTGTCTCGCTCGCCAGACTACTAAGTTACGGTAACCTCTGAGGAACACTTCTGGTTCTACCAACTGACAAATCCTGTCTAATCAAGCTTCTTTCGGCTTTAGCTACCAGTTGCAAACCAACTTTCGCTTTTTTCTTCCCAATTCATACTGGGGCCATTCCAGAGAAGTAACTTTCAGGATCCCCTAGCTTCATATTGATATCAAAAAACCCTTCTATGTTAAATGATAAATACACAATTCCACTAAACAAGGGATTCCCTCAATTACCCCCAATTGTTAGTGTCCCCTGAAGAAATTTCATACTTACCTGGGTACATGAAGTCCACCTATTCCACATTTACGTTTCTGCACCCCCACTACTTAGCACACTCCTAAACATGTCTTAATAACTACTTAACTGAATTAAAAGATTCACTCATAAAGCCTAAGTTTTAGTCAAATACTACTTGAGTCAAGCTAGAAATACTTTTCATGAGAGATAAGAGATGGAGAAGGCTTAAGTATTAACAGATTTTCTCTCAGTCCCAGCCATCCCAACCCTTCTCAATTCTTCCACATTTTAAAAACACATCAGACCAAATCTTTATGGGAAAATACAGGGGAAAAAATTATAGTGGCTTATTTTTCCAGCCCATATTTGCATAGAGAAATAAGGACACCGGGGAGGAGGTCTGGCCAAGATTATATACCCATAGAAGCACCCCAGTGCAAGGAAAATTTATATACAGAGCAAAATAACAACACACATTCACACACACACAAAATCCCAGAATTTCTGGACTTCATGCAGAGCAAGGGAAGGAGTACCAACCAGAGGTTTTATCCCCTTTCACAAGTTGCAGATCACAAATCCAGGGTCTTAGAAATATAACCAAAGAGAAAAAGTTCAGAAGCAAGCAGCAGGCACATGGCTTGGGTCTAATCTAGGAGCAGAACAGGGCCCTCAGTGCCAGCCTCTATGGCAGGAATCCCACACCAAAAGGAGCCTATAGTTCTTTCATTCTGAACCAGTGACGCTTCCCATCTGGGTGACAGTGATCGAGTCCAGCAGCAGTCTACTCAAACACAGGTGGGGAACTAGCAGAGGTCAGATCAGGGGTGCAGTGGATCAAACAACTTTGGAACACTGAAAGCTTGATGAAAAGTCCTCATCCTAATCTGTCCCAGAGAGCCTGGATAACACAACACTCAATGCTTTAAGTAGCCAAGAGTAAGAGGACTAGCCAGAAGTTCTTTCCAGTAATGTGCAGAATCTGCATCTGCAGTAGCATCAAATCTGAAGTCAAGAAGTAGACTGGAGGAATGAGCCAAAAAGAAGAGGATCCAGTCATAAAAGATTATTATGGGGAGAGATTTGTTCAAGGCACAAACCCAGAAGAAAGTGACTGAAAATATCTCTAAGCAAAACTGCAAAGAAAAACACAACTTGTGGACAGATTCAATTAGAACTTCAGGAAAAGTAGAGTAATAAATTTTTAAAACATTTTCATAAATAAAAATTGGGAAATAAATAAGAGCCATGTTACAATTTAAAAGAGGATGAACAGGTTGACACAAGAGGTATAATATAAATCCTTACCTAAGCAACACCCTCCCTGAAACTTAGAAAGGATCAAATAAAAAACAATTACAAGAAATATTAATAAAAGTCAAAAGACTGAAAAAAGTTTTGTTTAGGATTACATTAGTTTCTAAATAATTTTTCATCTATGCTTCAAAGGCCCAATATTGAAGACAATTATTTAATTTATTTGTAAACTGTGGTTAAAAAGATGCATTTTCTGATTCTGATGTTCTATGTTTATCCAAGTTCATTGTTTTGTTTGTTTATATATTTCCCTTCAGTTACATTAAAATTTTTTCTTATGCCTATCTGACATATCTGAGCAGTTTTATTTTTTAATTTCTTGAAATATATATTTTGTGGAGCAGCTAGATGGCACAGTGGATAGAGCACCAGCCCTGAAGTCAGGAGGACCTGATTTCAAATATGACCTCAGATACTTAACACAACCTAGCTGTGTGACCCTGGTCAAGTCACTTAACCCCAATTACCTAAGCCAAAAAAAGGGAAAAAAAAGAAAAAGAAAAAAGAAAGAAAGAAAGAAATATATATGTTGTATAGACTTCTTTTGGGGAAATGGTTTTCAAGCAATGCAATGATTCTTAAATTATCTTTCCTCAATTTATTTTCCAGGTTGTGTACAATTGCAAAAGAGGCACAAAACTTTACCAAAGATGATCTGTTATAAATTGACAAATGGAAGCTTATAACTGTATATTTACTTCATTTTACCAATTCTAATTTTTAACGACTTCTTTTGTCATTTAGCCAATTTTAATTTTTAAGGAATTATTTTCTTCAATAATGTGTTATGCCTTTTTAACAAAGTTGTTGATTCTCTTTCATACCTTTCTTTTTTTGCTTTTTTTTTGGGGGGGGGGCTTTTTGCTGAGGCAATTAAGTGACTTGCCCAGGGTCACACACAGCTAGGGAATGTTAAGTGTCTGAGATCACATTTGAACTCAGGTCCTCCTGACTTCAGGGCTGGTGCTCTATCCACCGCACCACCTAGCTGCCCCTCTTTCATACCTTTCTAAAAAACCCTCATTTTTTCCTCCCATTTCCCCCCACACACACCAATTTTTTTTTCATTTTAAAACTTTTTTTTTCCTCTTTAAAAAAAATTCTTCAACTTTGTGGAATTCTTACTGAGCTTATTTGCAATACACTTTTTTCTTCTGTGTTGGTGTCTTGAATTTCTATGTCACCACTATAGTATTATAGCCAGGTTCTTCCCCCCCCCCCTTTTTGCTCCTCCTTTCATCCTATTTCTATACTTTGTTAGTTTGGGCTCTGCTCACAAGAAAGGCCATCTGACCTGAGCTTCTCTCTTTGCATATCATTTTGCTGATTTCCAATTTTGGGTGCTTCTTGTGATCTGAGGAGATCTTGGTGGTGATTTCCTGCCTGATTATTCCACTGTAGGATTATGTGCTGATTTAAAGGTTAGATCTGAGTTCCTAGAATTTGTTTCTTGTACAATACAACTGCAACTGTTCCTCTCTGGCCTATTACTGTGACTTGGAAGCAGATAATGGGTGACAAAGCTAGCAGGTGGAACCTATTTCTATTCCCAGTGCTATTTCAGAGGTCTTATTGGATCTTTTCCTGCCTGGTGCTTCCACAGTCTTAGCTCTCTTACTGTCTCTGGGCACTATGATGCTCATTTATGATGCTGCTATTGCTGTCCAGCTGCCTCTGTACTGTCCTTCTGGCCAGCCCTCACTCCAATATCCACACACCTCTATGTCTATCTTCCTAAGTGGCTCTGGTTTGGAAAAATAACTCGCTTACTTTTTCCTGGTGTTCCTGATCAGAATTCAATCTGGAATACTTTCTAGGCTAATGTGGAGGGTAGCATATTGGTTAAGCTGGACAGAAAGGCTCACTCTAACTCCATTATCTTGACTCCACCTCTGGTTTGGTATTATTTTAATGATCTTAAGAATGGCAAGAGAGGGGAAAAGGGGAATGGGAAAGTAAAGTGAGAGAAAATTATCTTATATAATTCAGAAGCATAAGTACTCTGTAAGTCTACATAAACAAGAAAAAACTATAGTGGCGTGGCTAACACTTGAAGCACCTCTTTCATCTGAACTAATTAAAGAAAGAAATAAGAATACATACGCACAGAAAGACAGAATTTGGTATGGAAATATATTTCATTCACTAGGGAAATAGTAGTGAAAGTAGAGATGATGGGGAAAATCAAAGCAGAAGTCATGTTAAGTAAGGGATGAGGTTAGTCCTAATAAAAATAAACTAAATAAGGTTGTACAAAAGTATTTGTAGCTCTTTCTAAAGTTTCAAAGATTATATAGTACATGACAATGGGAATGGAATGTAATAATACTATGATGTAAAAAAAAAAAATTGGTTTCAGAGAAACCTGGAAGACTTGTAGGGTCTAATATAGAGTAAAATGAACAGAATCAAGAAAATACTTTTTATTCAAGGATAAAAATCTTTTTTAAAAAAGGATGTTAATCTAAATTTTTTTTTTTTTTAAGGCAGTAGAGCTAGCAGGTCTCAATAATTCTATTTAAGCATACATACCCTGAATCCAATCAAAATCCCTAATGCCTAAGTATACATTTTGTCTGTTGTGGAGAACCTGTATTTGGATAATTATCCGTGTGTGTGTGTGTGTGTGTGTGTGTGTCTCTGTCTGTCTCCATATATTTTAGTCCAGATTCTGAGTCTTTTCCCTATCTATCTGGCAATGGATAATTTATTTCTTGATAAGTCCTTTGAAATTATGGTTGATCATTAGGATGATTCAGTTTCTAAACCTTTCAAAGATGTTATCCTTGAATAAAAAGATTCTCCTGGTTCTGTTCACTTCATTTTCTATCAGATCATACAAGACTTCCCAGGAAGATTTATCTATTACTCAGAATATCAGGACAAGAAAAACATTTTGGGGAAAAAAAACCTACTAATGATTCATATCTGAAGTTATAATTGTGATGATTTCAATAAATAAAACAATAAAACCAAGGAACTCAAATTTTGAGAATTTGGTTTTGAAGAATTACAATGAAAGGAAGAAGGGTAGTCTATGAAAGCAAGCCAGATTCAATAATTATGATAGTTTTGAATTGTTCCTTTATCTGGGAAATTGATCTGCAAACTGGACAGTTCTCACATATAAGAAAACAAAATAATGCAACAAATTAGCTGATCTATGAGGTTAAGCCTAAACTAGCAGTTCTCTTTTTGGTGTCAGGACCTCTTTAAATTCTTTAAAAAATTTACAGAAAACTACAAAGAGCTTTAGTTTACATGAATTATATCAACTGATATTTACCATATTAAAATATCTTACTATTATGAAAATAATTTTGTCCTTACAGATACCCAGAAAGTGACTTAAGGTCACCACTCCAAGACCCAATTAAGATATAATTCAGCAACTATTGAAATTATTTCAATTATTACTTAACAGATTATTGTATACCTAATACCTATTGTATCTATAATTATGTCATAATTAGTAATTATTAGTAGGAATTTGATAAGTTGGATTTTTCATATATCATTCATCTTGATCTTTCATATCTACTCAGCACTCTAATATACTTGACAATAAAGCCACATTATTTAGTTTTTACTTTGGCCTCTCCCATCTTTGAGACCTTATAAACAATATTTCTGAGTACTAGGGATTAATTACATTCATCAGAGAAAGACTGAATAAAACATGTAGGTACATTTACACATACCTATATAAATACATGTACTCCACAACAGACAAAATGTATAGTTATACATTAAGGATTTTGATTGTATTCAGGATGTGAAAGGGGTGAAGACAGATGGGGAAATCAAATCAGAGGTCATGTTAGGGGATGAGATTATTCCTAATAAAAATAAAGCAAATAAGGATATTCAAAATTATGTATAGCTCTTTCTGAAGTTTCAATAATTGATATGGTGCATAATAATGGGGATTTTTATGCAACATATTATATTTCCCCAAATTTCCATCTGATCTGTTAAAAAAATGTTCTTCCTATATGCCCAAAAGGCTATCAAACTCTGCATACCCATCAATCCAGCAGTGTTTCTACTGGGTCTGTATCTGAGATCATAAAGGGACCCACATGTGCAAGAATGTTTGTAGCAGCCCTTTTTGTGGTGGCAAAGAATTAGAAAATGAGTGAATCTCAGTTGGAGAATGGCTGAGTAAGTTAAGGTATACTATTGTTTTATAAGAAATGATCAGCAGGAGGATTTTAGAAAGGCCTAGAGAAACTTACAAGATCGGATGCAGAAATGAGCAGAATTAGGAGATCACTGTACATGACACCAGCAAGATTATACGATGATCAATTCAGATGGACATGGCTCTTTTCAATAATGAGATGTTTCAGGCAAATTCCAATAAACTTGTGATGGAGAGAGCCATCTGCACCCAGAGAGAAGATTGTGGGAATTCAGTGTGAATCACAACATAGCATTTTCATCTTTTGTTGTTATTTGCTTGCTTTTTTTCCCCTCATTTTTCCCTCTTTTTAATCTGATTTTTCTTGTGCAGCATGAAAAATGTGGAAATATATATCAAAGAATTGCACATGTTTAACATACTGGATTACTTGCTGTCTAGGAGAGGGGACAGGGGTAAAGAAAAAGGAGAAAAAATTCAAACACAATGTTTTGCAAGGGTGAATGTTGAAAACTATCTTTATTTTGAACATAAAAAGCTATTTAAAAAAGTTACTGTTCCTTCTGAAGAATGCTTTATTAATCAACAGAAGTTCCTACCCACAATTAAAAAGAAAAAAAAAAAGAGAGAGACCTTTCCTCTTTAAAGCGTTTTACTTGCTTAATTTTCTCCTTTGCACTTTTAAATTTGTATAAGGAGTTATTACTTTGCCTGCTCATTGAGCCAGACTGCAGGAACTGTATGCTATTTTATCTTTGTGACTTCAGGGCTTTTTAGAATTGGGGTTACTGGTAATAAGTGGTGGAAGTCTGGATTTGTGCTTTTGGTATGAAGTGACAAATTCCTTCAAGTAGTCAATTGAAAAAGGCAATGTACATACTTGCCAGTTTATCTGTACTGTATAATAAGACTGCCTGGGTCACTGAAAAGTTTATTAATTTGCTCAAGAATCACAAATACAATATATGCCAATGTCATCACTTGAATCCAAACAACTGGAAGGCAAAATCGATAGTTTTAAACTTGGAAGCCAAGCAGAATCATTTGAAATCCTGACTCAGATATTTACTAGAGGTGACCCTGAGCAAGTAACTTACTTTTTTTTGTCCCTCATTTCTTTCAGAGAGTGGATGACACTTCACCAAATGTTTTCTGGTCACAGCAATGATCAAAATTTAAAATTTATCAATTTTCCAAAAGTGTTTTTCCTTACAATACTGTTGCCATGGTGCAAATTATTATAATGTAGAGTGTTCTAGTTCTGCTCAATTCTTCATCAATTTATGATATCCTGAAGCTTTCTGTACCTCAGTTTCCTCATCTGTAAATTGAGTGGATTAGACTTAATGGCCTCTAAGATCCCTTTCCTGGTCTAAATTTATGTTCTTGTGATTCAGAATGTTCTTCAAGGCTGGTCCTCTATTCATTATACTGGGCTATTTTTCTCCTTGATACTTAGTATTAATTGAACCAAATAAAGGTTTGCTATCTCTAACCAAAGTGACTTTAGCTCCTTAAAAGGAGAAACTGGAGCAAATAATACTCTATGATAAAATGAGAAACTGTCTAATTGTTTCTATAAAAATCCCATTATAAATACTGAATTGGAACTCAGGTATTCCTGATTCCAGATCCATTAATATAGTTAACCTCTGAAGAAAGATCATAAAAAATAAATTAGGAAACAAATATAGTTTATACCCAGGAAGCAAGCCTGACTTTGACTTTTTAAAATACACAACAACTTTAAGGAAATAAAGCCAATTCTAGAAACCACTGAGGCAAACAATTTACACAATCCAAGTGAGTCCTCAGTGTTTACTTTATACACAATACATAGTCAAGTGGCAAACAAAGACATTTGAATGTACCTGAAGTTGTTTCATACACACAGGTAAATTGATTTAATAATTAAATCAAAAGCATTCTCTTAAACAGGTTATTCAGCATGACCCATGTCCTCATAATTCCATTTCCTCTCCCCCCTTCCCCCCAACAAACCCCAAAAACCTGGGCATAATTAAGTAAAAGCAGAAGTTAAGACTCTTTATTAGTAAGTACTATTTATTATTAGGCCGATTTTAACAGATGAGGAAACTAAGAGTGAGCGACTTGACTACAGTCATACAGCTAATAAGTATCTGAGGATAGATTTGAACTTAGAAGTATCCTTGATTCCACATCCATTATATCCTTGATTCCACATCCATATATCCACCTAGATTCAGAATGAATCCCTGATATCAATCAACTGGGTAATGACTATGAATAATTATATAATGGATCATTATGTCCTAAGAAATGACAAAAACACTGGATTTAGAGAAACCTGGAAACACTTGAAAGAACTGATGAAGAATGAAGTGAGCAATTATTTTAAAAAGATACAATAGTATAAAGAAAACAAAACTGAAAATCTTAAAAATTCTTATCAGTCATTATTCCAGAGAAATAATAATGAAGGGTATTACCCACTGACTGGACAAGGAGGAAAGGGATTCAAAGTGTAAGCTGAGATATTTTCAGATATGATCAACTTATGAATGCATTTGTTTTGCTTAACAATGCTTATTGTTCTAAGGTAGGTTGTTTTTTTTTTAAGGGGGGGTGGCACAAGAAGGGACTTGGGAAGAGTAGGAATAGCAATGACAGTAAAGGAAAAAAACAAAAGTAAGAAAAGTTCCTTGTATTTAAATCAAACAAACAGAACAAAGGAGTTAAGACACGGACAAGCCGTATAGCTCTGAAATGAATGTGGAATTTGTTATGTAATTTTGAAGAAAAAATGGCAGCACTATGTAGTAGAGACATGAAGCTTCACAAGCCCCCTTTTCTGTTCTTCTTTGAATATGAAAATAATAACATCTGTCCAGGTTTGTCAAATTAAGACAGACAAGCACAAGTTATTTTTAAAAATTGATCTCCTACTCCAAATATAGATGCTTCACAAACTTTTTAACAATTTAATAAGGATAAGACACATATACCAAGAACCATAATACAAACCAAAATAATCTGCGTAAAAAGTACAAGTTAATGAATTTATTTATTTTTTGCCATCCCAATAGTATTCCCCCCATACATGTAAAAATAGTTTACAAAGATTAGTTTACATCTTAAGATAGAAAACACATTCATTTTTGTAAGAATTTGTGTTCCAAATTTTTCCCCCTCCCTTATCTTCTCCCTCTACAAAACAGCAAGTGATCTGATAGAAGTTATTTCCATATTTGTCATGGTGTGCAAAAAATCAGAACAAAAGGGGAAAAATATCATGAGAAGGAAAGGAAACAAAGAATGACAAAAAGATGAAGATACTATGCTTTGGGTTCACATTTAGTCTCCATATTTCTTTCTCTATTTGTGGATGGCATTTTCCATCCCAACTCTATTGGAATTGTCTTGAATCACTGCATTGTTGAGAAGAGCCAAGTACATCACAGCCAATCATCACAATCTTGCTGTTGCAACAATATTTTCTTGGTTCGGCTCACTTCATTCAGCATCAGTTCACGTAAGTCTTTCCAGGCTGTTCTGAAATCAACCTGCTCATCATTCCATATAAAACGATAATATTCCATTACATTCATATACCATAACTAATTCAGTCATTCCCCAACTGATGGGCACCCATTCAATTTCCAGTAGTGAAGTAATTTTATAAGGATTCTCTCCTTTTTCTATTCCTGTAGTTGATCACTAACATGGTATCATAAAATCATTCTCCCTGGCCCCCAAAATTGCTTTACTGCAAGGATTGGTTGTCTTTGAAATTCTCAAAATACCACTTTTCTTCAAGTGCAACTTAAGTTGGTAAAAAGGTGACGAGTATTTGTTTTAAGCATATCAATCATGTGCTCCCCATACATTATTAAAAGTTTTAGTGTAGTTTTAATTTACAATAATTGAGTTTATAATGTGCATTCATCCAGTAATCATTTAATTACAATTTGGAATAGGGATTGGGTCTCAAGTTCCAATTTAACTGATGTAGTCTTTGGGAACTGCCTAAAGAATTCAAGAGGTTAAATAGCTTGTCGGTATGTTTCAGGGGCAATTTGAACCAAAGCTAGTTCTTTACCCATTAGAACTACCTTGAATAGTAATGCATTAAAACCATTTTTAACTTGCCCTAGAATTTTTAATATTTTCTGAAGCTTGACAGACACCAGATCATAAATAGAGAATGGGAAGAGACCTTGATGAAGATCTTGTATTACTGTTATATCATTATATACAACCTTCTTATTTGACAGATGCGGAAACTGAAGCACATAGTTTGCCCAAGGTTATCCTGGGAGTCAGTGACAAAACTAAGATTCAAATCCAAGTCATATAATTCCAAATGCTTCATTCTTTTCACTTTTTTTCCGTGTGTTTTTAAATCTACACTTGTATCATCCTTGGTAACTAACTTGGTACTTAACAAATCTTCCTTACTTAAATTTATTTTTCAGAAATGATACATAGAACAAGAGCAAAGAAATCAGGCAAAGACCATTGCATTTTTTTAGTCCTCAAAGTAAAGTCAAGTTAGAAATTGAGAAAACTAAATGGCTAAAATGTCAAAACCCTTTTTAAGGAGAGCACAGCTATCTGTCTTAAAATAATGGCTTTTGCACTTGGCTGAATAGCCAAATCCGTAGGCAAACACCAAGAAGAAAAGGCAGTATCTCACAGATTAAAATCTGCCTTCCTTCCTTACTACTTATTCTGCTTAATAGTGCTAAAAGAGATCTGTCCAAAGGGCAACTATTCTGCTGAGAGAATTAATTGGTTTGGGAGATATAAAACAAATTAGGGTCAAAACCAGCTTTCAATTTCTAAGTCAACTGAACTGACCAAATTTAAGTTCAATGACATCAGGCTGATTTTGCCATTTGAAGAATGTTACCACCCAAGCATGGATATGAACACTAGCCTCAGGTCATTCAAGCATGGATTTGAAAGAAGTAAAACTACACGAATGCTAATAAACACGTTTTTATCACCCCTTGAAAGAAGCACAAGAGGAAATCAGAGAAATTGAAGGGAACAGTCCATGTCATCAGTCACAACCAGCTATTTTAGGGAACATACTTTAAGATGTGTTGAAAGGTGTTATGTGAAAATAAAATTAAAATAATTTTTAAAAATTAGTTATATTCATGGTGGAATGATAGTAGAAATGCATGGTTTTAAAAATAATTTTCATTCTCAAAAGAAGAGCTAAACATGAAATAATATATGTTTCTCTTGAATACAAAAGTCAGACAGTTTGCCTTTTGTGCCAGTCTTCATGTTTTGGATGTTCTGCTTATTGACTTTACCAAGAAATTTGGTTTTGTCAACCACATTAGCAGATTGGAAATCTTCTCAAGATGTGAAAGATGTCAAGTGCTTTGCTTGACAGCACTATGTTCTCATGGAACAACTATTAACCACTTTTCAAAGCTGTGTAATAATTACTGCCACTTGACTTTGACCAGGCAAGATTAGGGTTTAACAAAAACAAGAATGAAGAAGGCAATTAATCAAGAGCTTCTCTGTGTCTATGATTATGATTGAAAATCAGAATGGTATGTCATCACAGTACCCTGTCCCAAAAAGTGGGTTATGATGATGTTTTCCAAGTAACAGGTACTAAGGAGCTCAACAGTTCATCCTTAGAAGTCAAATCATTTGAATGTTATCCTTGAAAAACAGAATTATAGTAAAAATCAGTTACTATCAGAATAAACAGAGAGAAATTCAGTAGTATCTGATTCCAATCTCTTTTCTCTCCAATCCACTCTTCATAGAGATGTCAAAATAATTTTCCTAATTCTGACCAAATCACTCCTTGTTCAAAAACCCTGGGGCTTCTATCACCTGGAGAATAATTTACACGCACATGAGCAGGATCCCTCCATGATCTGGCTCCCATTTACCATTCAAATTTTATTTCACAGCAATTCCCTTCATGCAAGTTAGGTTCCAGACAGCCTGGTTTATCATTTTTCCCACCTAGAATGCCTAGAGTGAAATTCCTCATCTCTATTATTCAGTATTCACTGTTTTCTCTTTGAGGTTTAACCCAAATATATTAAGAAAACCAACATCTTATGTTCTAAAATAGTGTCTCCTTCCCCACTAAATATTTAGTGCCACAGGTGACTCTCAAGGACTGTCAGTAAAGAAAAATACTGGGCACTTAAATGGTTGATTTGGATTTTACATAAAAGCTAACATAATATGGTGCTCACAGAATTTTTTTTTTTAAAGCTGTGAATGTGCTATGAACTATGTGTTTTAAGGATAAACTTTTGAAGAGAGACTAAGGAATTCTGAATTACAAAATTCACGATGAATTAAAACTTGGTGTGTGATGACATACAGAATTTATTGTTGGTCATCTACTAGAAATTTGTAAGCCAACTGCATAATACTGGTTAATACTGCTTTAAAATACCCAAATCAAACCTTTTCAGTCTGTTGGAAATCGCCCCCCCCAAAAAAAAGAAGCTGCAAAGGAAATCATTTTAAGACCCCATGAAAACCCAAGACACTTAAACCAGGAAAAAGCATGTCTCACTTCTCCAGGTCTTTACATTCATATTTTGAAACTCAGATGTTCAAAGAAAAAAGATACAGCTCATTTCAGACTGAATGGAGCAGTGGGACTTGAGTTGAGGGCAACTTTCAACCATCTGTGATCCAGTAACTTTTAAAAAGGGACCCAAAACTTTTTCTTGGAAGAAAGGTAAGGGAAAAACAAAGAGCAATGAATTTAGAGGAAAGGTCTTTCCCTCTCTACACTGCCAGATATTCTGCTAACTAAAAATTTACTTGGGCTTCTATTTCAAGTTGGCCAACATTTGCACATTATTTGAATTCTAATTATATATTTATATAAATGATATTTTCAATATATAATTTGACATTCACTTTATATAATTAATATATAGAATAATAAATAAAATAGATTAATGTATAAATATATATTTAATATATAAGTAGCTGAGTTCTGACTGAAAAATAGGTTTGGGCCAATCTAGGGTATGGAAGTGGAGGAAGCAGAAAATTAAGGATGAATGAAGAAGACAGAATGGAAAGATGGTATAGAAAGAGAACCTCAATGACTCTAGATTGTGCTTACCTATCACATGTCTTATAAAATCTAATCTATACCTACATTATCAATACTAAGAAACTTGATTAATTAGGTGTTCATTTTCTGTGCAAGAGATATACAAAAATAATTAGAAATGCAATAGAAACCCATCTTTCTTCAATAATCAAAATCAGAGATAATTTATTACAAAACATGTCACAATCTGCTTATCTAAAGATCATTGTCTGAAAATAATTGTGATCAAAGCAGGTTCTCTGTTGATGACTACAAGTAATTTCCACAGAAAGGCTTTAAAACTGAAAAAGATTGTCTGCCTCCCACTTCTCTATAAGTCAAGAAATCTACTCACCTATAATTTAAGAGTTTAAATAAACTAATCAGATTTTTATTGTAAGTTCTCAGCCAGAAACAATAAATGTATATATAGGTATATTTTTGTATGTATGTGTTGCTATATACAAAGTTTTCTAATTCCATAGCCCCAAAAATCTGTTAAAGGAATAGTAAAATGATGAGTTATATTTAATAAGAAATACACAGAAGTAACACACACACACACAAAAAGAGGCAATCCTTATTATACAACATTAAGAATTTTGCCCAATATAATGTTGTAAAAATTAGAATGGAAACAGGTAATTCAGGGAATTGGCAAAAAGTTTCTTTGATAAAGATCTATACACAACACAATTAACTGATGCACAGTGATAAAAAACAATAAGATCCATACCAGGAGATAAACTGTTAAGGGGTTTTAAAGAGGAAGTTTTCAAAGAGAAAATTATCATAATTGATGACCATATGCTCCAAACTACCAACAATTAGAAAAGTTACAATTAAAACAAAACACCAAAGTACCACTTCACATCCACTTGATTGACACAACTGACAAAAAAGGAAAATGACAAATGTTGGAATGGCTGTGGGAAACAAGTACAAGAATACACTGCTCGCAGAAATGTGAACTAGTCCAGTCACTCTAGAAAGCAATATAGAAAGCCTGAAGATAGTAAGCTGTGCATACCCTTTAATCCAGCAGTATCATGATTAGGCCGATACTCCAAAGAGATCAAAGGAAAAGGAAAGCACATGTATGTATGTGTGTGTGTGTGTGTGTGTGTGTGTATGTTAACTCCGTTTTATTTTATTTTATTGCTTTGGCAAAGAAATTAAAACTGAGAAGGTGTCCAATTATGGCTGAATAAGTTATGGTATATACATGTGATTAACACTATTGTGCTATAACAAATAATAAAGGGGATAGTTTTAGGAAAATCTAGGAAGTTTTTGAACCGAAGCAGAGTGCTGTGAGTGGAAAAAGAAGAAAACTGCAAAGACAGGTAACTTTCAAAGAATTAGAAACTCTGATATAAACAATGACTGACACAATTCCACATGATTCATGAAGAAACATGTTACTATTCTCCTCTTGATAGTGGTAATTAATTCAGAAAAGCATCATTTTTTAAAAAAGTTAAATTTATAACAATTTTGTTTACCTTGCTTTATCAAAAGAGAAGGTGAGATATAGGAAAAGACAATTCATGAAAATAAAAATATAATTCAATAAGTTTTAAAAATGCTTCAAATCACTAATAATTAGAGAATTAAAATTAAACCTTAAGAGATTTCACTTAACATTTGTTGTATTTGCAAAAACGATTTACAAAGAAAATGACAAGTGATGTCACAAAGGATTTGCCCAAACTATAAAACTATGAATACTTTTTAATCCCAACTATGCCACTATCAAGCCTATGATAAAAGGAAAAAAAATTTTTAAAGCGTAAAAGAATCTTTAGGAACAAAAATATTTATTAGCTCTATGCATGGTAACAAAAAAACTTGAAAACTTTAAGGGAGTCGCCTCCAACTGGGGAACGACTAAATTAATTGTAATACATTGAATGTATTAAATTTTTTCTCATAAGAAATTATGAAATAATTTCAGAAGAAACTGCTAGGAATTAATGTAGAGGGAGGGCAGGAGAAAACTAAACAATGATAACAGTGAAGGTGTAGGAGTAAGGGGGAAGATAGAGAGGAAAGAGTATCAAAAAACATTTTCACATTAATAAACTGTACTTTTAATATAGGGACTCTGAATGGGAGATTCTTGTCCAACGACTAATGAGAAGCTGCTGAATCATGTTATCCTTAACATTCTTTTTAGAACCTTAAGCAGAAGAATGAAGGACATTGCAGCTAAATGCAAGGATGGGTCAGTTACTCATTTTAAAAAAAAAGGGCACTAATAAGTGGGTTCTTTTAAATATCAAAGCCAACATAAAAACATGATTTCACAGGATATTTGGTTAATATATATTATTATACTAATGGAAAGTATTTACAAAATAGCACTGCAAAATAATAATTGCAGTCTATGCATCAGAATCAGTAACTAAGGATGAAGTATAGAATAGCATACTGAAGCAAGGAGATTACAGCAATTTATCGATCACAAAAATCATACTACAACCAGGTGAGATTTATATAAAGAATACAGGGCTAGTTCAACATAATTGACAATACCATAAATAAAAACAATAAAATTTAAATGATTATCTCAATCGACATGGAAAACTTTTTTTTTAACAAAATATAACTCATTCTTATTAAAAAATAGAAAGCATAGAAATAAATGGAGCTTTTCTTAAAACAAGCAATCCTAAAACCATTAAGGAAGCATTAGCTATAATGGAAATAAGCTAGAAGTTTTCTCAAATTGATCAGAGTGAAAAGCAAGGATTCCCATTATTATTCTATATTATAGTAGAAAATCTAGCTCCAACAATAAGAAAAAAGAAATTGAAGGAATGAGAATAGGCAGTAATAAGGAAACAAAACCTTTCCTTTTTACATATGATACACTAATAAGAGAATCAACTAAAAAACTAGTTGAAATTAGCCAAGTTGCAGGACATAAAATAAATTCACATAAATCAGCAGAATTTCTATATATTACAAACAAAACTCAGCAGAAAGACACGGAGAAATCTCATTTAAAACTATTGAAGATATCAAAATACTTGGGACTCATTCTGCCAAGACAAACTTGGAGACTATGTGAACATCCATAGAGAACATTTTTATATAAATACAAATCTAAACTGGAGAAATAATACTTGCTCATGATTAAGCTGAGCCAATACAACAAAAATTAGGATCCTAAGTTAATTTACTTATTAGTGCCATACCAATCAACTACTCAAAGTATTTCATAGGGCTAAAAAAAGACAACATAATGTATTAGAAAATGGGAATCTAGTTCTAAGTTGATAAAGTTAAAAAACAAAACAAAACCCAGTCATAAGAATATGGGGGAAAAAGACAAATCTTAAAAGTATTAAATTATAAATCAAATGGAAAAAAAAGTGCCACACTAAAAGAATATCAACTTGGGTTGAATTCAGACAAGACAGAATACTGTAAATGGCTCATGAATATTCTGTGAAGTAGATATAATAATAAGCCCTCTAATATTTAATCAATAGGGTTATCATGAGGATCTAGCAATTGTGAAGGCACTATGACAGTATTATAACAAATTATTTATGATAATATATTACTTTTTTAAAGTTTCTAGGCAGTTAACAAGAAAATGGACTAAGGCTAACATATTTAACTTTTATGGAACACTAAACGACCAAAAAGTTGAGCCAATATAATCAAAATATAAATATCACTTAATTTATTCAGTAATGTATCAAAATACTTTACAGACCCCAAAAGATTAACAGGGAAGAATAAAAAGTTAAAGAGCCTTAAGATAATAATGGAGGGGGAGGAGAAAAAGTATCAAATGATCATACAAAGTAGTAATCACCAAAATTATTTGGTTTGAAGGAAGAGATATCAGTGAACTATAACATAGAGAAACAAACACATTAGTTTACTATTTTTATGAGTAAATACTGGGGGAAAGACTCACTATTTGATAAAAACTTGTAGAAAACTGAATGACTCTAGTCTTGCAGACATTAAGTTTAGTTCATCACTTTACCCCATAAAACATAAGAATTGCCCCAAGACTAGATATAAAGTCACATTATAAATGAATTAGGGCAAGGAAGAAATTTCTTTTGGACCTATGAATAGGGGAAGAACTCATACCTAAGTAAATGATAGAGATGATGACACAAGAAAAAAAAATGAACAATTTAAATTACATAGAACAATCTAAAAATTAGAAGGGAAATGAGTAAATTTTTTCTAAGATTCCCCTGATAAAAGTCTCATATGTAAAACATGTATGTAATTGATTCAGTGACAGAACTGGTAAGAATAAGAGAATGATTAAAGTATATATGTATAAACAGTTTTCAAATCCAAGCTATCAATAATGAGATGAGAAAAATCTCTCTAAATCACAAATAATTAGAAAAATACAAATTAAAGTAACTGAAGTTCTATGTCACAATTATCAAACTGGCAAAGATGGCAAGTCAATCATTAAGCATATGGTTTAAACTAGGAAAAGGGAGGGGGGTGGTAAGAAGACTGTAAATTGGAAGAGGTTTAAAGGGCCCTGAATGTCAAAAGAGTTTGCATTTTATCTTGGAGGTTATAGGGACCCACAGGAGTTTGTTGAGGGGTAAGGAGAGAGCAGGGACCAACTTGTACTTTAGGAAAGTCACTTTAGCAGCTGAACTTGAAGACCTTGAGAGATCTGTGGCAGGGAGACCAACTAACAGATTATTGTAATAGTCCAGACTTGAGGAGATGGGTACAGATGCATGGGGAAGCTCTATCAGTAAAGAATAGGGTGTATTTGAGAGATATTGCAAAGGCTAGCATTGGCAATAATAGATTAGATATGAACAAATGGGGAGGGAAGTGAGATAGTAAGGAATCTAGGAAGTCATCTAACAGCTCTATTCATGGTAGCCCCTAACTGGAAATTAAAGGGGACAGTCTCTTACTGGGGAATAGAATCGCAAACTGCATATATGAGTGTAAAAGAATATTATTGTTCTATAAGAAATGAAAAATGGAAGACTTTAAGAAAATTGCATGACCTCTATGAAATTGTGTAAATTATGTAGAACTAGAATAATTTATATAATAATGAAAGAAACTGTATAAACAATTTTGTAAGACTGAAAGAACTCTGATCTGTTCAATGACATCACAAGTTTAAAATAAATTCACCTCAATTTAAAATGCAGAAAGAGATATACATTTTAAAATATGACAAATACAGGAATTTGTTTTATTGGTCTGTAAAAGGATTTATTTTTTGTATCTGATCATAGACAAGGGTATGGAGGGAAAGGACAAGTTAGTAACAAAAATATTTATTATTTAAAAATTTAAAAAATAATTATGTTTCAGAAAAGGAACATTAAGACACAAATTATGGCCTATATGAGCAGGAAGCCTGCCATACTAGTAGAGAATATAAAATAGAATCATAACCTATTAAAAGAAAAAAGTACAATGGGGGAGAGGAATAAATGTCCAAATTAAGAAAAAATTGGTTCTGGTTAAAAATAAGCTACAATGTTTTACGAAAAGAGGCCTGAAAGATTTCAGAAAAAGCTGGAAAGACTTACATGAACTGATGCTGAGTAAAGTAAGCAGAACCAGGAGAATAGTCAAACAAGTTGTGGTATGTGAATGTAATGGAATATGTAAAAAATTCTGTAAAATGATGAACAGGTAGATTTTGGAAAAACCTGAAAAAACTTACATGAACGGATGCTGCCAAAACAAACTAGGAGCCTATGTACAAGTGAACAGAACCAAGAGAACATTGTACATAGGAATAGCAATGATCACCTTTGGTAGACTTAGCTCTTTCCAGCAATACAATGACCTGAGACAATTCTAAAAGATTCATGATGCAAAATGCTATCCACATTCAGAGAAAAAACTATGGAGTCTGAATGAAGATCAAAGCATACTATTTTCACTTTTTTCCCTTTGTTCCGATTCTTTTTTTATAATATGATTAATGTGGAAATGTGTTTAATATGAATGTACACATATAACCTATATCATATGCTGTCTTGAGGGCAAGGATGGGAAAGGAAGGAAAAAAATCTGGAATTCAAAATCTTATAAAAGCAAATGTTGAGAACTTTAATAACAAAATAAAATTTAGAAAAGTAGATCTCCAAGGACAGTTCCAAATTGAACAGAGAAATCTTCTAGGAAAGATATTCTAAGCAAAGGGAATAGCATGAACATAGTCAACAGTAAAGAAGAGGTAACAAAAAATAACTAGTTTGGCAGTTTGAGAGGATACTAGGTATTTCAGTAGGAAATTTCCTGGAGGATCTTGAAGGTCAGAATAATAATTTTAGATCAGTATTTGCACAGTACTTTCTCACAACCTTACAAAGTGGGTAATAGAAATAGATCTTCATGGATTAGAAAATTGAGGCTCAGAAGTTGGTTGGTCTGCCCAAGGCCACACAGGGAATAAATCTGGAAACGAGACTTGATCCAAACTTTTCTCATTTTGTTATGATAGTCCCCAAAGCTGATCTTTAAATAAGACAGAAGAACAGAAGGAAGGAGCATGGCCATGATCATAGAACACAACACACCAAGTCCCACTCTGAAAATGCAAGGGAAAAAGTCAGTGGCTTTGACAGCCTAGGTCCCCACAGGAGGTGTGTTCGTTCTTGAGGTCACTGGAGAAAGGGTTTCCCCAGAAGCAGCGACTGTGACACACTCCTGCTTGGGCTGGCACATGTAAGTTCTGCCTTGGCCAGTAAATAAGTGGGTACGCTCAAGACCCACTGGGAGAACAGGAAGGGAACATCAATTATGACTTTACTGTGTGTTCCAGGCTTCAGATATGTACTTGTTCCACCCCCTCCAGAATATCTACTTATAGTCTCCCCTTCTATGTATTTGTATCCCTAGCATAGAGAAAGTACCTAGTGACTAACATTAAGAGGATTTTCCTGAAGCCCAAATATGTCATTTCCCCAACTTAAAAATAAAACTAAACAAAACTAAGCTAAACTTTAAGGGCTCCCTGTGCCAAGTGCTTTGCAAATATTATCTCCTTGGTCTCCAGGATTCTGCAAAAGGGAGGAGCTATTATCTGCCATTACAGTGGAGGAAAGGAAGGCAGAGAGGAAAGGACTGGCCCAGAGTCACCAAGCTAGCCAAGAATAAGCTGGAAGGGGTGAAGCAGGACATGGGGAACAAAGGCCTGACTTGACCACTGTCCCCAGAGGCTCTGAGAGAAACTGACCAATAAGATAAAAGGTGGAAAGACTGGAGTAGTGGGAAGAGCAATGCAGACCCTGGAGTAGGATTTGGGCTGGGGGCTCCAGCAGGAGACTAGTGGCTTCCTCTTGTGTTCAGTCTTCAAGCTGCAGCTTCACCATAACACAATCTTGTGATCCTGACAGTCTACCTCCCCACCATCTTTGTGCTGGCTGTCCCCTCAGGCCAGGAACAGATTCCCTCTCCTCTTCTCTCTTTTCAAGTCCCATCTTCTGCATTAGGGCTTTCTTGATTTCCCTCCATTCCTCAAGTGCATAGCAGTCCTCCCTCCCAAACTAACCTGGATATTTATGTTTATTCACTTTATATTTATATATTTACTAATCCCATCCCCCCCAGAACATAAACTTACAAATAGTCTTTCCTTCTTTGTATTTGTATCTCTAGCAGGGAACAAGTACATAATGACTTATATGTTGATTAAGAGTGATTTTCCTGAAGCCCAATCTGACCATATATGTCATTTCTCTAACTTAAAACTAAAAACTTTAATGGCTTCCTATCACCCCTAAATTAAAACATCTCCTCCTCTGCTTAGCTTTGAAAGCCCTTCATCATCTGGGGTCCCTGCCCTCGACTCCATTTCTAGCCTAACAAGTCTATTGCTCCCTTAGTGCTCATTTAATTTAGCCAAGCTGACCTATACTCCCTTCCTCACACCTCTTCCTCTACTGGTTCCTCTCCATGCTTTTTGCCTGACCTGTCCACCAAGCAGCCTAGAACCCACTTCCTCCTCACCCCCATATTGTAGCTTAAGAGTTCTTCTAAAACAGCTGCTGAATGTGGGCAGACCAACTCAACTGGCTCCAGTATATCAGACCAAATAATGATCAAGAAATGAAATGAGAAACTACAGTTAAGCCACCTTTTTTCACCCCAAAATGGCTCAGTCAGCCTCTAACAGTCCATGGGCAACAGAAAAGCTATCATCAGTACAGGCAAAGCAGCAGACAGCTCCAAAACATGACCAAACACTGGCCACAGACTCAAGTATGGCCAGTAAAGTTCTATGTCCAGAGGCAGGAAAACTAAACTGACCTGTAAAACAGGTCATAGGGAAGTAATTTAAGAATATTGGACTCCCTGAAAACCATGACTAAAAAAAGGTCTCAACACAAGGTTTCAAAAAATCTTACATAACCAGTGTTCAAATTCTCTTAGAATCAAAGGGTAAAGTGAAAAAAAGAAAAAAAAAATTACCAATCTAACACCCATTAATATCCCAGGAAATGGTCCATCAAAACCAACCGAATAATACACAATGGTTTTATTGTCATCTCATAGAAGAAAGAGACTCAAAGGCTCATCAGTTTATGAATTGCCAGACTCTAAGTGTCAGACTAAGCCCATGTCTTTCTGGATGTTTTTGGTCCAACATTCTTATGTTTGTTTTTTCGAATGGGGAAGAAGTGCAGTCAATTATTCCAGAGATTAAACCCACTTTCTGTCACATAATTCCAGAGTTTTTATATCCAAAGTCACTTGTGCTCTTTGATGAGGCAGGATCCTATATGCACGAGAAACCCCCAGTTCTTCTATTCCCTGGACATCTTCCCATCTTTGCCAGTCTCACTGCCACCTGGACAGGAACTGTTCCCTCTCCTCCATTCCCCTTATTAAATAACTGGCTTGCTTGGCCCACTATTTCAGGACGATCCAGAATCACTTCACTTCATTCTCTGTTCCTCAGTCATATTCCTAACAACCCCACATTATTTTGACAAACTTCATCATCATGAAAACCTCACTGGTAGGCTTTCTAGAAATCAGAAACTATGCCTTGCACTTAATTGTAACTCTTCAAAGGCACCTCCATGAAGTGTTTGTGAAATGCTTAGGCAAACCTTCAAGGGCTACATAAATGCTAATTATTATTATTTCAAATCCTGAACCTGTGCACCTGATGTCCTGACTAGTGACTGGCTCATCTGAGCAGTGAGCAGGATCTATCACACACTTCACTCCACTCCCTACTCTTAGGTACTCTTCTCCATAGCATCCTTGCTTCCTCATGAATACTTGGAGCTTACTTAAATGAGTGGCCTAACACCACCTGGAAACCATTATTAGAATTTACCATAAGGAGGTCTTGAAAGAAAAGCAATCTTCTAATACTGCAAATTTTGCTCTGCAAGTTATGTGATAGAAAGTAGCTCTAATCTCTAGAATTACTGACTGTCCTTCCTCCTTCTACAAGGCAAACTGTGTAAGAACATTGGATCCAGAATCAGAAAGCCACAGGCCCAAGTTTGATGGCTGACACTAAGCAAGGTGGCAAAGCAAAATAAGCCGATCAATTTTTCAGAAACTTTTCTCATCTGCAAAATGAGCAAATGCCCTATTTATCATCATCATCATGTGATAATATTGCTGAGGCTCAAATAAGATCTGCTAAATGAATGTCAAATATTGTCATTATTATTGATCTTACTTTATAGTTTAACTCTAAGCAGTTGCAATCATAGAAAGAATAAATGCAGTAATCAAAAATGATGGCTTTTGAGTCTTAGACAAGTGTTGATTTCCAGGGTTATATGAGAACTAAATGAAAGAAGCAGCAAATCCCTAACTGGGATTTTCTTGGCAAAGAAACAGGAGCAGTTTGCCATTTCCTTCTTCAGCTCATTTTACAAATTGGAAAACTGAGGCAAACAGGGTAAAGTGGCTTGCCTAAGATCACACAGCTAATAAGTCTGAGGAAAGCTGTGAACTTGGATCTTCTTGACTCCAGGCCCAGCAATCCAAGTATTCACTGCACCCCTTAGCTATCCCAAGGTGGAGTACGGTATATAGTATATCTATCTTGCACACAGCAGCTAGCTGGTGCAATGTGAGGCCTGGAGTGAAGAAGACCTGAGATCAAATCTAGCCTCAAATACTAGCTGTATGATCCTGGACAAGTCATTTGCCCCACTTGCCTCTCAGTTCTTCATCTATAAAATGTGGACACACTGAAGGACATGACAAACCACTCCAGGGTCTTTGCCACATATTTACTCCAATAGAGCTGGATATTATATTACTGTTTTATAGGACAGTTTTAACTATTTATTCTCCCCCCACACACACACCTCTCCCATTATAATGTGAGCTCCTTGAAGGCCCTTCTTTTGTAACCTAAGCATTAGTTCCTGGCATATAGTAGGTACTTAATAATTGCTTACTGACTGAAGAAAAGGAGTTAAGACTGATATGCTCCCGTCGGACCAGGGCTTCCTTCACTTCCTGATACAGCTCTAATAGGGGGTTAGGGTTACCCTTAACCTCCTGGTTTCTGTGTTTGCCAAATGAGGCTGGACTAAATTATCTCTTCTCCATCTAAATCCTAGGCTACTATAACAGGGAAGGGAAACAACTTTTCATTTCTTTGTCTTTACTCTCTTTACATTCTATCCACGGGCATTTCCTTTTGTCTCCAGTAAAATGTGAGCTGCTAGCTAGTAGAGCTTTTCCAAGCCATCTGCCCCACCCTTCTGTCATTATCTTCATCCTATCCCTTGGTGCTTTCCTTATGGAACTGGGACACTGGGCTCAGGTCGCCATCCTTGCTGCCATCTCCGCTAGGACCTGTAAGTACTGATTTCCTCCATTAGAATATAAGCCTTTGATTCCAGGTCCATCTTGCTTGTATTTAAATTCCCAGGGCACAACAAGCACTCAATAAATTGCTAGACAAAGAATAAATCACTAAAGAATTACCTATTTAAGCCAACTTGTACACAAAACAGTATTACCAGTTTCAAAATGGATAGTGCAAGAACACACAATATTCATTCAAAAGCAGCCCTGTTCCAGAGAGATGATCTATAAATGCAAATGGGAAGCTACACTGGAGGCCAGGGGAAAGTAGGTCTACAAAGTCAAGTTATCCAGCCTTCTGACTTACCACAAATGCTGCTTTTTTGGGAAGTCTGAATTGGTTGAAGAGTCAGGATCCTGAACAATGTCAATACCTGCCATCGACATGTTATAATGAAGAAAAAAACAGGAGAACGTATGAGGTAAGAACAGCAGTCTTCTTGCAGTCAGAAGAATGGGCTTTTAAATCTACCTAAACCCTGTGGGTCACTAAGCAAATTCTCTCTGTAAATCATGATTTCCTCATCCTTAAAAAATAAATTAAATAAAATAAAACAAAATTTTTTTTAAAGTGCATTAATTTGCCCTAACTATATTTCACAGAGCTGTGAACAACATGACTTGATCTGCTGTAAAGTTCACACATGAATGTGAACTCGATAAAAGAAGAGAGGCAGGTAAATGGACAAAGAAAAAGGATGGGAAGGAGGGGAAAGAAAAGGGCAGAGAGTAGTAAAGTGTTTTTCCTGGGCAGCCAAGCCAAATCCTAGGTCCTAGAGGAATTCTCCCAGGTTAGGAAGGCTGTTCTAATCAATCAGATTTCTGACCCAAGGACCAGTATAAACCAGCATTAAGACCATTAACTCTTCCTTCTACTAATAGCACAGAATTAAGGAATCCTTTCTCCATGTAAGAGCTGTTGACAGCAAATTTTAAAATCACAATTTTTAAAAAGCAAATGACTAAAAGGTGTAAAGAACTGGATTTTATAACTGTATGGAAACAGATAATGATGCAATTGAGACAGACTTGAGGGACAAGCAGGTCTTTGGTTTCTAGCCTCATAATTCTAGGTCTCTGCTTTCTGACCCAGCAGGACAACCATTATCAGTAGCATCCACTTCCAAATGAAGCACGCTTTTCATATCCTAGGTTGTTACATCACATTCTTGTACTTGGAGGAAGCCCAGATGGATCCCTCACACTGGATTGGACAGCAGGAGCTGATGGAGCTGTTCCAAGAAACTGAGCCACCATCTGCAGCCTTCTGTTAATCCTCTCTCCTTTTTATCTCCTCTCTCCTCCTCCATCTCCATCGTTTTTATTTGCCCATTACACAAGTCACCAAAATCGGCACCTCCAATAATCCACTGTCTTTTCCTTTCCCTAAAAAGTCATATATCCAATTTGTACAAGGACACTTAGATGCTAGAACAATTAAGAATATAAACTGTCTTCATTCTATCATTCAATCAACATGCAATGCATACGATTAATAAATATTCGGAGTGCTATTCCTTTCCCTTGATTTGGCATTCCCTGATACTTCTGACTCCTCTTGCTACTGATCTCAGCATGACTTCTGCTCCTACTTACTGATTCTACTGCTGTAGATCTGGCCAACAAAACTAAATTCCCATTTCCTTTGTAATGGAAGTTCAAATCCGGCCTTAGACACCTACAAGCTGTTTGCCTCAGTTTCCTCATCTGTAAAATGAGTAAGAGAAAGAAATGGCAAACCATTCCAGTAAGAAAACCCAAAATAGGGTCACACAGAGTTGGACATGACTCAACAATAACAAATATAGTCTCTTGGCCAGAGGCGAGGGAAGCAACTCTTGCAGAGATCACTTATCACTTTTCTTCTACAGGTGATACTGAAAATCAGACAAATAAAGCCCTTACCATCAAAGTCCTTAGCACTATGAAATGGCTCAATATCAGTAACCAATATGGTTGTATTAAAAAAATGACATTTTAACAAAATGCCTTGCATCCCTTTTGCAGCTGAAACCTCCCCTCCTCTTGTCTTGTGTCTCAGGGAATCCTGAGAATAGGGGCTACTTTTTGCCTTTCTCTGTATCCCCTGCATGGCACACCATAGGCACCTGATAAATGTCTTTTGACTTGCTTTTGCTATTTGTATCCTAAATGTTTAGCATTTATTATTATTTGCAATAAAATGCATATATAGTAAAAGCTTTTTATTCATTTATATAATAAATGCTTTTTGTTCATTTCTTCATTCTCCCTGATGTTTCTTTAAAAACTTGACTTTAGTTAAAGATTGAGTAACTGGACTCTCAGATACTAACTGACTGACTAGGTACTTAAATTTCAATCCTGCATAAAGGGAAATCTTGATCAAATTATTTCCCACTTTTAAGCCTAAAGTTTTCTGATTGTAATAACACATGGTCACTAAGATCCAGGAGACAGAAAGAGTAAAACTTGGTCCTCAAAGAATACACTGTGGTGAAACTATGAATTGTGTCAACCTTTAAAAAAAAGAATTTGGAACTATATACCCCAAAAGGTACTAAACTGTACAAAATATTGTTAGGCATATTAGACCAAGGAGGTCAAGAATAAAAAGGTAAGCTATGTATATGTGTATGTATAAGTATTTTTTGTTACGTAAAGAGGAGATAAAAGTAACTCATCAATTAGGGAATCACTCAACAAGTTGTTCATAGAAATGTAATGAAATACCATAAGAAATGACAAATATGATCCATTCCGGGAAACATGTTTAAACTTGTATGAAATGATGCAGAATGAAATAAGCAGAACCAGGAAAAACAATTCACAAGATGACCACAATAATATGAATGGAAATCATTTTGAACTTTAGATCAAAGTCTTGGCAAAAAAGTGATACACCAGAGATGAATGGTGATTTGAGGTCACAGAGATAGGGAAGAAAGCATCACCATATATTTATTTTTTAATTCACAAGAAGAAAAAGGGTGCTGATTGATTGCTGATTGATATTTCCAGAGGCCAGATGAGGACACATGCTACCCACCTTCTGAAAGAGAGATGATAAAGTATAAAGAGAGACACATTTTTCTGGACACGGCCAATGTGGAAATTTTGCTTGTTTGAATGTACTGCAATCAGGATTTTGTTTTTATTTTTTTCTTTTTAATTGTATGGATAAGGAAAAAACTTATTTTTCATGCAGAAATTAGTTGTCTAGATAGTTATAATAATTGACTAACGGGTTATAATACAACTGATTACATTTAACTGGAAGTCAGGAGACCTGGTTTACATTCTCAGCTAGGTAATCTTAAGTTATTTAACCTTTTCATAACTCAAGTTTCCGGAAGAACAAAACAGAAATAGTATCTGCTTTTATTTCAAGGGTGTTTGCAATGACCAAATGAACTGAAAAATTTAGAACACTATGTTATATGTCATGAAGTTTTATTAGAACCTTGTTCAATATAATTGATGTTTTAAAAAGCAATCAGTTGTAAATGATAGGTAGCATGGTGCTGGGGCAGGAATCAGGAAGATTTGGGTCAAATCTTTACAAGCTGTGTGACCCTGGGCAAATCACTTAACCTATGTCTGCCTGTTTCCTCAATTATAAAATGGGTTGTTGGGAAGATCACACGAGGCAGCATTTGTAATGTACTTAGCATAACAATGGCCTATAATAAGTGCTATATAAATGCTAGCTAGAAATAATTTTTTTAAATTACTTATTTAGGGGCAGCTAGATGGTGTAGTGGATAGAGCACCAGCCCTGAAGTTGGGAGGGCCTGAGTTCAAATTTGGCCTCAGAGACTTAACACTTCCTAGCTGTGTGACCCTGGACAAGTCATTTAACCCCAATTGCCTCAGCAAAAATAAATAAATAAATAAAATCACTTATTTAAATATTTGGGTACAAAAAGGTTTAATTATTGGGAATCCAAAAGTAACTCATTATATTGTTTTTGTTTTGTTGTTGTTGTTTTTAACCTTTAAGGTCTACAGCTTGAAGGGCATTATTACAGGTAGATTTAAAGTTAACAATTACACTATTCTCCTCTTGGGGTCAATACTAATTTTTTAAAAAGGTATCTCAAGAGCTCAAAAACTTCAAAGATTTTGTATCAATACCAACCTAACTCTAAATTTTAAAGGTAGGTTTTCTTAGCCCTCTCCATTTCAAGTAAGTGCACCTTGGGCACATAGGGCAGTAAAGGGTTAATTTAATTAGTTCTGTGTATGCTCAAAGAATTACAAGCAACTTCATTTAATTATTAAGTAGCCAATTGGGTAATCTCTGTAGCTGATTAGTGCACTAATGAAATAATGTCTTCCAGTTCAAAGCTGTCATTCCAATCAGGAGACAGCCCTTCAATTGGAAGAAAAAGCTGGCAGGATTTCCTGGGGCCCACTCTGAATTTTGAGGGAGGGAAATGAATCTCTTCATATTTCATTCCCTTTCCATTAAAAAGCCAAAAGTTCTTAGCCTCTGACAGACAGAAAGCTGCAGCTCTCGGCATCCCCATTAGCGAAGTCCTCCTCTGACACACCTTGGCCCAGAGGCCAAATCCTCCCCAATAGGATTTAGGAGGTCATGGAGGAAATCCCTCCTAAAGCACCAATCTGTGGTCCTGACCAAGACCAGTCTCTATGACCTTGAGTAATGCTACCAGGTTCTGTAAAGACAGCTGACTCAGTTACCTCTAAAAGAAGGAAGCAAAAAAGCAAAATCAGAGGAAAGATTTTATTAATCTTTTTTTTTTTGCATCTATTCTTCCTTTTCTTTACTTCCCCTTTCCTTTCTTCTCTGCCGTGTCACATAGGGCTGTTTTAAGCCTGGGAGAAAATAAGTAGGTGGCATCTGTCACAGACGGCCAGAGTGTGGCTTCCTTTTAAACAAGGATTTCAAAATGAAATGACCCATTACAATGAGCACAGCTGCAAGAACTGGGACATTTCCACACAGCATCATGGAAAGGGAAGATAGAAAGAAAAAGAAAAAGGTGACAATCTCATCCTAAGACCCAGGGCCCTTGTCTGATTTTCTTTGTGTGTGTGTGTGTGTGTGTGTGTGTGTGTGTGTGTGTACATGTACACACAAACATTAATTACTCTTCACTTTCTACTCTTCTCCAAGAAAGTTTAGTTCCCCAACATAAATACTGTATAAAACATTTGTCACAATTATTTCTTAGGCTCTCTCTCTTCATTTAAACTTAGGTCTTCTATCATTCTCCCTAGGGTTGCACTAAAATTGAGATGAGGTGCTCCTATTAATGCAAATGTTCCTATTCCCAGTGGTGGCTATAAAGCAGGTTTTCTATCTATTTGAGAGACTGTGAATGCAGTAGATTTCTAAGAGTATTATTTTTTTTTTAAAGTTTGAAATAAGGCAACAATTAAAATAGTTGGGTTTTCCCCCCCCAACAGTTGAAAGCTTTGGAATGAATGCCCCCAAAACTGAACAAGATAGACTACATTAAGGAAGACAGGAGGGAGCAGAAAGTTCACTTTCAATTTAAGAAGGAAGGCTAAGGTTTTTCAGGTGAGACACTTTAGGAATAGCACCTCTCAAACACTTCTCAAGCATTTGTACGGGGGAAAAAAACTGTATGACACTGTATAATTAGAATAACCAAACTATTTTTTTTAATTAAAGCTTTTTATTTTCAAAATACTTACATGGATAATTTTTTATATTCATCCCTACAAAACCTTGTGTTCTAATTTTTTTCCCTCCCTCCCTCCCACCCCCTTTCCCCAGTCGGCAAATGATCCAATATATGTGAAAACATGTGCAATGGAATAACCAATCTTAAGGAAATGTGCCTCCCTCCTTTCCTTGGAGAGGTAGGAGACTGTGATTACAGAATGATGTCAATTGGCTTGGCTAAACTTTTCCTTTGTTAAAAGGGAAGAAGGCTCACTAGATGAAGTGGACTTTCCAGAAATCACTATGACAAAAACAAGACAGCAACAAAACTTTAAAAAACAAACAAACAACAACAACAACAACAAAAACCCACTACATTGGACACATGCTTGGTCTCTGCTAAAGAGCTAACTAGTCACTACACTAATCAGAATGAGGAAAACTGATGAAGGTCAATCTGAAGGTAATTGATAGGGCTCTTCTAAAGTGCAGTACATGTCAAAAATAATGAAATTTTAACTATACTATAAACAAAAATATAAAAATCAAATTCTGTGGTATTATAAAGTAGATTAAGAGATAAAAAGGTAGTAGGAAGTACAATATATTGATTTTGAAATCCCAGATCTTCTACTTACTATCTACTTCTCTGTGACAAACTTGAGTCTTCCTGGACCTCATCTTCCTCATCTATAAAAATCAAGGGGACAGACTAGATTACTTATATGGTTCTTTCTAATACTGAAGTTCAATCCTAATATGCCCATACTGGTGGGGGCAGGGGGAGCAAGAAGGGAATAAGTATTATACTGCCTACTATGTGCCCGGCACTATATTTTAAACACTTTACAAATATTAACTCATTTGATTGGGAAAATATTGTCCTATATGTTTTCTGAGTCCAAATTCTAGATAATATTCTACTTTAGTCCATTCAAGCCCTATTCCAGACTGGTCTAGCATTGTCAGATTCCCTAACATACAACTTAATATTTATTACTACCTCATTTTCTCTTCTCAGCCAGAATGTCTGTTAATTAATTGTAATTTAGGCCAAACAAATTTAGATCTAGAGAAATACAAAACTAATGAGCTTTGTTGTATATGGATGCTAGATACTTAATGTCAACACTCTATGTGAAATAAGTTAGAAATTAAATAGAATTAATCAGATTTTTCTTGCCTTTGTTGATCTCCTTTAACACACCCTTTCTTCATAAGCCATCCTTTCCACTTTCAATACCTGTTTCCTCCTCCAAAGCAACACACTTCATAACCCAGCCAGCACATTAATGTATCTAACTTAAGAAAATCCTACTTCGTTCAACCAGTAGAGACTCTATAGATCCTTCCATTCAAATATTATTTTGAGCCAGTCTTCATCTGGGTTACAATAGCTAATGTCTTATTAGCAAAGCTATAAATTTATTGTTGTCAGTTGAATAGCATAAAATAGTCTTTCCTTTAACATATCCTAAGAGTATATCCATCTAACAAAGAATAAATACCCAGGTAGTCTCAATTACCCCAGAAAAAGAAAATGACTAATATTTATCTACCTTGTCCCAAGGGCAATCACAGGAATAGCTACCAACTTCTGTTCACACATGGGCTATCAGTTGAAATTAGAAGAATGTAGCTCAGAAGAGATCTGCCACCAAGAATGGCACTGAGTTCAACTATAACTTCATGTTTCCTAGTTGACAATTTTCCATATTTATTCTCCTCCAAATCTCAAGCATTACAAATCCCAGTAAGCAAGTCAGTGCACTTGTTAAACATTTTGTTTCACTAAGTTATTTTAGGAATTAAAAGAAAAAATGTCCTGGAATATTAAGCTGTAAATCTGAGGGGGGATAGACAGACTAGATCATTTGGAATTTGTCTCATAAACATGGATAAGATGCACTTAACACCAGTGAACACAGCAGCCCTAGATCAGCATCCATTCATCAATTAATTACTGCTTTAGCAAGTTATTATTTAACAATTAATTTATTATTTTGTAGTTTAATAGTTATTTTATGGAGCTTGATATTTTTTCTTCCCATTATCACCCCAGAGATTTGGGGGATGCAATTTCACCAAGTACAAGAGGATAAATGTGTGTAATAAATGACTCTTCAAATCTGGTGGGATCCCCATTGCTAATCAAAACTTAATCCGGGATACTGCTGCAGCTGTCCCAGAAAATATCCTTTCAACAACCCAAAAGGGAAAAAAAAGGAGAAAAAGCACATTTTAGGAGTTTTTTAATCCTCCAGCTCCACAGAATGAAGCAAGAACTTCACCACTGAGGCCCGCCTATTCAACTGTACCAGATAAACCAAGATGGTTCAAAGAAAGCTTCATTAAGCATTACATCAGCAAGTGGCCTCAGAGATGATGCAATATCAGCTATTTCTAAGACAGCAATTTTTTCTTCTCTAAATCTCCTAAACATCTTAAAACATATTTAGCCATCATACATAATAAAATGCTCAAAATGTATACATTTCTCTATTACTTTCCAATTTTAAATTATAAAATCTATACACTTTTATTACTAAATTCCTTTCCTCAAAACCTTCTTATAAAAGGAATCCTTGTGCAGCAAGATAATTATATAATTATGTATGTTTATTTTGAATTTAACATATTTTTACCATGTTTAACATATATTGGATTACATGGATTTATCTGGGGGAGAGAATTAGAACACAGGGTTTTTCAAGGGTCAATGATGAAAAAATTATCGTTGCATATCTTTTGAAAATAAAAAACTTCAATTAAAAAAAAGGAACTTGTGTTATTTCTACTAATATCAAATATTAGAAAAAAGGTTTGACCCTGACTCTTAAGATACAAAGCCAGTGATAATATCCCAGAGAGGGATTAAAAACACCCAAACAAAAACAACCAACCAAACCAAAAGAAAAACCAAAAAAACCAAAACAAACAAAAACCCCCCCACACCTTTCAAGGGGATTGGAATATTGTACAACAGAGTCCTAAAGGCAGAAAGATGCCACCTCATCTCCCAAACACTGGACTCGTGGCAGGTCTAACTTGGCAGACCTGCCCCAGATGATAATTACAAAGCTCTTCTTATATTTTAAGATCTCAGGAAGCTAATCCCCCAAGTGTGCTGAAGCTCCCTTGGCCAGGAGCTTCAGCAAGAACCTTTCTACCAAGGGAAGAGCCCCAGCCAAAGCTTCTCAGTCCCTTTGTGACTGAATCCTTGTGTCCAGAGGCCAGCTAGCACTTTCTGAAGTTCAGCATCAATTTCGGAGGCCTTCTGGGGACAGACAGAACCAAAGGATCTATCCCCTTTTCCCCTGTCTCAAAGTCTGCCTCTGGAATACGCCCGTGTGGAGCCCATCTTTCCACTCCTATTACACATTACTTGCCCTCACAGACTCTAAATTCCTGCCAAACTGGCATATTTGCCCCCTGCCACCACACATTTTCACAGCCTGAATGGCTTTCTCATTTTTCCTCTTAAAACTCCCTCCATGGTATTGTTATGTCTCTCATTTTTCCTCTTAAAGCTCTCTTCTTGTCCACTTATGTCTAACTCTTCATGACACTGTGAATCATAATGTCCACAGGGGTTTCTTAGCAAAGATATTGGAGTGGTTCGCCATGTCTTGCCAGGGTCAGACAACTAGTGAGTGTCTGAGGCTGTGTATGAAGTCCCGACTCTGGGACTAGCACTCTATCCACTTAACTGCCCAGCTGTCTCCTCTTAAAACCCCTAGTTCTCTTGAAGGCTTGCTCCTGGATTCCCTCAGTAGTTACCCCAATTTCCCTATCACTGTGCATTTACTTGGTATATATAGCCTGCATTTACTTATCTATGAATTAATGTATCTGCCTTGGGAAGAAGTGTCATGGACCCCTTGATAGGTCTGGTGAAACCCAGAGACCTCAAAAAATTTGTGAATAACAATTATTCTCAGCAATACAATGAAGCAAGACTATACTGAAAGACTTAGGATGAAAAAAAAAATCAAAGAACTCATGGTGTCTGAATACATACTGAAATAATGTTTTTTTTAAATTTTATTTTTCTTGAATGTTTTTTTGGTTTGGGTGTTGTTATTTGCTGAGGCAATTGAGGTTAAGTGACTTGCCCAGGGTCACTGTTTTCTTTTACAACATGACTATTATGAAAATATTTTCAATGACTACACATGTATAATCTATATTAAACTGTTTATATTCTCAACGGGGAGGGATATTAGGGAGAAAGGAAAAGAATCTGGAGCATAAAGTTTTAAAAACAAACTTGACTAGGGAAAACTGAAATATTAAATACATTTTCTTAAAAGAAAAAATTCACAAGATTAAAAGGAAGCCAAACATACTAAAATAGAAGCATCTAATTTTTTTTAAAATATAAAGATATTTTTAAAAAAAACTCACAATTCAGTTTAAGAATCCCTGATACCTAGTAGAACTACTAACTTCATTCCTATAATGAAGAAGAAATACTTTCATTAGGTACTTCATTCCCCAGTACCTAACATATTGAAGTTTTTTTCCCTCCAAATTCAGCCTCTAGCAGTGTGACCCTGCACACTGGAAGAACAGGTTCACTAGGTAATGGGAACCAAACTAATTTCTCTAAGGAAAAGGCTCATTGTCTGTCACATAAGCATTAGGACATTGATTGATCTAAGGGGATACTTTGGGATAAGTATTTTATAGGGAAAGGTCCAGGTAGACAGGAGAGATATTTGCTCTTTGCCTAACAGACCTTCTCAAGGGAGAAGTTTGCTTTTTAACCATTGGCCAAATTTTGAGAAAAAGAAATAGCTGAATGTAGCAGGACCCAACTCCTTGCACCTGGAGTATGGCTGACCGGGTCCTGTTTACCAAGTAGGCAACAACTTGTTTTTCTTTCCCTGCTTCCAACTACAAACAGAGGCCTTGCTGGGGCCCATCCATTTCCCTACTTTTTGTTTTGGGAAGGGTAACGGGGATCAGGGAATAGGAATGTAGGCCCCTCATCTGTAATTACTTTGAGCTGGCCAGGGATGCAGAGGGGCACTCAGGAGGCCTTCACTATGCTTCCCGAGCTGCTCAGAAGGCAGCTGCTGTTTCAGCCTGGAAAAGAGGATGGTTTAGGTTGCAGGAAGAGCAGACGTTGGCACAATTTCCTAGAGATGTAGCCCACGGAGCTATCTTTAGAGTTTGCAACAAAATGAATGAGGCTCCTGACAGGATGGGGGAGAATACATGGGTCCCCCAACAAAGAAGATGTTTCAAACTCTGCAAAGGTGATCCCCAGTTTACCAACCTTGACAGGGAGTTCCATAACACTTGCAGCACAGATCTTCAGACCATGAGGGTGTTACGCAGTTGGAGTATTTAAAAAAGGAACTTGTGAGATTTAGGATCATCTCCCTTACTCATAGGGTGAAAGGGGGAACTATCACTACAGAGGCAGGATTGCCAGGACAGAGCCAACAGGAAGTAAGGTTAAGTAGGTCTATGGCTGTTAGAAATAATGGATGAAGGAAGTGAAAAAGCTTTCACTGTAGATGCTGGGGAATAAACAGTGGACCACTGGGATTTATAAGCCAGCCAGAATCCCAGGGATGAAAGCCCTTTGTCTTGGCCATATCAAGTTCCTCTTAAGTATAGTTAGGGGAAGCAGCTAACCTTGGAAGGGAAGGGGGTAGAAGTTTTGAGCAGAAAAAATGGAAGAAAGTTCTAAAGCACATTGTGGACATCCTGGTCAGCAAGCCCAGGATACCACAGTTATCAGTTTGGTGTCTCTTACAATTCGTGATAGAAACCTCAGAAGAGCAGTGAGGAGGTCCATAATTTGAAGACTATGGTTAACAGAGGACCCACTATAGGTGAGAAGGCCTCATTCTTTCCAAGCAGGCCCATAAGCATGGAGGAAATGGAAGGAAAGCTTTTTTACGGAAGCTTTTATCCTTCCCCAGTGTAAGGGCCCTTGTTAAAGCCAGTTCAGCCTTCTGGGATGAGCCCAGAGTGAATATGGGTTCTATAATCTCAGAAAAGAGCCCAATGCTTATCAAGTTTCTTTCCCAGCCTTAGGTAACTTCCTCAAACCTGTTAAACATGCTTAAAGCTTCTTTTACTTTTTGGATGTCTCTCTTGTGCTTTGAAAACCCAAACCTTTATTACCTTCCATTTTCTTTCCTGATATCCACAAACCTTTTATTCAGCCTGTACACAGCTTTCCTGTGCTTGCTACCTGCCTTCACTCTGCTGAATGTTTAATGCTGGTCTACCTCATTGGTCTTTCTCCTCCCTCTGGGGATCTGGGTGGTCCTTCACTCTGTCCTCCCCACCTCCTCTTGGGGGTTTGGGTTGGGACAGAACCGAGCTGTTTCAAGTCTCCCCCTTCCCACCCCCAGCAAGAATTTTCCTACCTGCTAGGAGTCTGCTGCCTGGAGGGATCCTGGTGGGGAGCCCCTGCTGTCCCTGGAACTGTCCCCCTTTGTAGGCATTGGCCCTTCCAGCACCTCTGGGGTTGCAGCAGCCTGGGTACACTTGTATGGGACCCTCCATCCAGACACAAGCAACAAGGATGCTGGAGAGATGCCCGAAGCCCCGGTGAGTGAGGGGGGTGCCTGGCTGGACCAGAGCAGGGTTGCTGGAGTTGGGGCTCCTGGGGCAAGAGGGGACCAGTGGAGCCCAGCAGGTGTGGGTGGGGGGGTGTCCTGAATGAGGAGGGTGCAACAGAGGAGCTGCTCCAGGATTAGGGGAAGCAGAACTGCAGATTCTGGGAGGGGGGAGTCAGGCGTCTTAAAAGGACAGCAGGAAGGGGAAGCTTGTAGGAGAGGAGTACAAGTGCCTTAAGCCTATCATGGGACCTGGAGGGGGAAGGAAGGGGGCATATCGATTGGTGGCCAAGAGCAGTAGAACCCACATTAGGGCAATTCCTAAATTGTCTTGGAGCCAGGTGGTATTACAAATGAAAGCCATGCTCTTCCTCCTCAGAGCCTGCCCTGCAAATTTACGGCCCAGAGAATATATGCAGTTCAAGGGCTACCCAGCCACTCCAGGAGCAGGAGGACCCCAAATCAAAGGACACCCAGGGGTAGTCCCAGGGGTGGAGGCTCCCTGGCTCTGACTTCAGTGCCAGGGCCTTGGCGTCCCAAAGGTCCAGCACAAGAAAAGAAAAAAACCCCAGCAGAGGCGTCCCCCCAAGGCCATGGGGAGGCAGCAGACTGCACCAGGCACACCAGCTGGTTCAAGCCCCTCAACCAGTCACTCGTTGGGCCCCACAGTCCCAGGAGACAAAGGAGGAGGGTCAGGGAAGGGCAGGGACTTACTTCCTGGGGCCATCACCTGGACACCGGACTGCTTTCTCAAAGGCTTCACTGCTGTACGAAGCGGTGCAGCACCAAGCAGAATCAGAAAAGTGGATGATCTGAGGGGGTATTTTATAGGAAAAGGGGGGGGCTTACTCTTTGCTCACTGGTTAGACCCTCAAGGGAGAGGTTTCCTTCTTAACCACAAGCCAAATTTTGAGAAAAACAAAGAATAGAAACCTGTACCCAAGCTCCTAGCACCTGGCCAAGTGGTTAGCCACAACCCAACCTCCCTGCACCTGCCCTCATAGGCAACAACCTGTTTTCCTTCCCCTGATGCCCCTGCCCTTATCCCTGCACAAGTCCCTTAACCTGATTGACCAACAAGTAGGTGAGGATGATAATACACTGACCTCCCAGGGCTGTCAGGAGAATCCATGAGCTTAGCACAGTGCCTGGCACACAGTGGGCAAGTCAAACTGCTTATTCCTTCTTTCCCTTCTAGGGAGCACTGGGAGGCAACATGGGGATATAGAGAATAATAGAAATGAAGACCAGAACCTAGATTTTCCTAACTCAGAAGGAAGTTTCTACAACGGGGAACAAGCATGGGAGGCACTTAAACCTTGGTTGACACAGATCAATACCCATACTTTGAAATATCTTTAGAATTACATTTAGATAGATACTTCATAGTTGACAATTCAAGTAAAGTAAATTCTCTAGGGCAAAATTTAATCCTATTTGGTAGTTATTGAGAAAGCAAAGGGACTTTATAAAAACACTAAAGATGGATTAAATCAGGATTCTTGGGGGGAAAGGATTTAAAAGTATTAAGATATTGTATATAGTTAGTGATTACACTAACTTACAAGTGAAGGATACAGATCTTAGCTTCCAAATAAAAATAAAAGTTTTCTTGAGGTATCTCTTTCTCCTCCAGAGAATAAATGGGGCATCAAGGTAGTGCCAGGGCTAGAAAACCAGACCTGGAGTCAGTAAAGCCTTGACTTGAAATATGGCCTTAGGCATACTAGAAACCTACTAGCTGTGTGGCCATGGGCAAATCACTTAAGCCCTCCCTCAATTTCCTCATCTGTAAAATGGGGATAATAATAGCACTTACCTCCCAGGGTTGTTGTGAAGAGCAAATGAGATAATAATTGTATAAATGTAAGTTGTTATTATAAGTAATCTGGACATTTATTTCTTTACTACACACTCTCCTTTAACCATTTCCAATATTAACTAACCCTACCATTCTACTGAAGCTTTCTCTGTAATTCAGTGACTCTGGATCCTTTGCTGTTCTCCACACCTGCAATATTCTCCCTCTTCTTGTTCCTATTTCCTGACTTCCTCAACTCCCAGTTAAAATGCTATGAAGAGACAGAAGATTACATGGGAGTATGGTACATCATAGATGGGAGACGGCTGTTTGTGAGACTAAGTAATCAAAGGGAGAGCAAGAAGATAACGCTGGGGTGGCTGAAGAAGAGAACTGAGAAGGAAGATGGGTGGCTTTCCAATGGATGGCTTCAACTTTTCCCAGTGGAAATGCAGTGTGGCCCAGTATGCAGGTGAGGGCCTGCTACTTGGGCCCAATGCTCAAGCCCAACCTGGGACCTTCACCAGCTGGTAGCCCCCAGGTCCTCCCTGGGCATGGGGCGGGATGGCCTTTCAGTCAGAAATGCAGGGGGCTGAGGCTCTTTAATGAGAGGAACAGGGAGATAGTGGTGTAGGAGGAGAAGAAAAGGCTGCACAGTCACAGGGAAGAGCAGTAATGTGCAAAGTCAGGCGTGTGAAATAAGCCACAGCAGCTGGAAAGAATATGAGAACTTCTACTGAGATGCAGTTTTATCTTAAGAAGAGATTAACTGCGGCAGCCAGGTGGCACAGTGGATAGCGCTTCGGCCCCGAAATCAGCAGAACCTGAGTTCAAATCCAGTCTCAGACACTTAGCACTTCCTAACTGTGTGACCCTGGGCTAGTCACTTAACCCCAACTGCCTCAGCCAAAAAAAGAAATTGGTTAATATTTAATATATGTTGATGCAGCATGCTCACACCATCTCAATGTCAGTCACTTATATATTCTAAGAGCAGATGACAATGATGAGCCATTCACTCATTTTCAGCATTTATAGCTGAATATTAAAAACATGTCAGTGTGCCTAATTAAATGCATTTAAAGGGACTGTTATTGTTTAGTAGCATCTGATTTCCTGATGCCTTCTGGGGTTTCCTTCTCCAGCTCATTTTATAGAAGAGGAAACTGAGGTAAGCAAGGTGCTGTAGCTTGTCCGGGGTCACACAGCTTATAAGCATCTGATGCTAAATTTAAAATTAGGCCCTTCCTGACTCCAGGCCCAGAGCTACTCTGTGCTACAAGCTACCCCTTAAAAGGATTAGGGATTTTCATTTGTTATTAAACTACTAATCCTTATAAAATGCCAATAGCTTAAAAAGAAAAAAACATATATATTGATTGAAGATAATACTAATACTGCAAACACAAAAAGAGCTGAAATATCTGAAGAGTTGGCAAAAAAAGCAAAATTACCAAAAATAATTACTAAATTATATGAAATATGGATTTACATCTATTATCGTTAAGGTAAACCTCATGTTAAATGTAGATTATGCTTTAAGAGAGTAGCTAATGATACTAAGCCATCATTAGAAAGATACTTAAAGCTTAAGCTTTTGTTTACTCAATCAACAAGGATTTATTAATCTTTCATATGCCAAGTGATGGCCATACAACAGGAATACAAAACCATAACTGAAATCTGTCATCTTTGAAAACTTTTATCTGATCACTTAAAAAACCCAGTTATTTTTTAACCCATTTAACAAATCTTCCAAGCTAAGAGCTTCAATGGGTTTTGAGCCCATTTGTGAAAAATAAAAATACATTCTCTTTCAATTAATTTTCAAGATACTAGAGAAGAATTTATTGAATCTTTAAAATATATATATGGATATAATTAGTAGAAGAGAGAAAAGTAAGTATCATGATTTATAAAGCACAATCAATTAATACTGTACTTCATCCAGGATGTCCGTAAAATTCCCAAAAAAACCAAGAACCCAATGAAATAATCAGTATACAATTCTTTGAGGCTTTGTAAATGTCACTATTATCAAGTATTAAGATAAAAAATCTAGATTTAGACTTATTCCATAAGATTGTTTCAAATGACGCTTGTTCAAATACATAATATTTTAAGTGAGAACTAAAAGGGTTTTTTGGTGTTAATAAAATAAGAAATTTCTTTGAAATATTTTTTATTTCACTTTAACTTCTTTGGCTCTCAGTTTCCTCATCTACAAAATGAAGGGAAGGCGTAAATGGTCTCTGAAGTCCCTCCTAGTTCTCTACATAAATGACTATGTTATCTTTTATCTCCTTAAAATCCATGTTTTCATATATTTTAATTACATATTCAGGTAATAGCATGTACCAACATACCTTATTTTATTGTTCTTGGCAAATATTGCCATTTTCTTTACAAATTGAAGGTGGTAGCCCTGCACTGAGCAGGTCTGTCAACATCATTTTTCCAACAATATTTTAAACTTTTTCATTATAATTGCATCTTGTATGGTGATATCTGATCAATGATCTTTGATGCTACTATTGTAATTGTTTTGGGGTACCATGAACCACCACTAAACAAAGCTTTCTGTTCTATCTGCTACACAGACCTGTGATTTCCCTTCTCGCCTCTACCTTGGACTTCCCTATTCCCTAAAAAAAGAAGACTATTAAAGAATATTACATAAAATTAATTGATAAAAAGCTGCTGCAAGGTTTTAAGAGGATTGACTTCAAGTTTAAAAGAAGTCCTACAGAAAACAAAATGCTTTCAAACACTATCACCTGCTACAGAGAAATCCTTTGTGAAACAAAAAGCCAATCAATGCAGCAAACTTCATTCTTGTCTTATTTTAAGAAATTGCCACAGCAACCTCCATCTTCAGAAACTACCACTCTGATCTGTCAGTAGTCATCAACATCGAGATAAGCCCCTCCACCAGCAAAAAGGTTGCCATTTACTGAAGGCTCAGCGGATGGTTAGTACTGTTTTAGCAAAGAAAGTATTTTATGTTTCAAACCAGCTCCAACTGTTCAGTGATGAATAAAGCCATATACACCCAGAGAGAGGGATATGAATATGGACCACAACATAACATTTTCATGCTCTCTATTGATGTTTGTTTGCATTATGTTTCCCTTCTCAGATTTTTTTTTCTTGTAGATCCAATTTTTCTTGCACATCAAGATAACTGTAAAAATATGTATACACATATTGGATTTGTCAAGTATTTTAATATAATTAACATGTAGTAGACTTCCTGCCATCTAGGGGAGGGGTGGGGGCTGGGGGGAAAAATTTATAACAGAAGCTTTGAAAGAGTCAATGTTGAAAAATTACCCATATGTTTTGCAAATAAAAAGCTTTAATAAAAAAAATAGTATTTTAAAATTAAGATTATGTTCATGGGGGGGCATAATACTATTTATTGCACACTTAATAGGCTACAGTATAGTGTTAATTTATATATATATGTCCTGGGAAACAAAAAATTCATGTGACATGTCATAGTGTATTATTAGCTTTATGCAGTGGTCTGCAACATCTGTAAGGTATGCTTTTGCATGTGAATTTTACAAGGATGTATAATAAAACAGTTTAGAGAGCACTGAAATAGATCATGAAAGTCTAAAAGGACTGATAAGGGCCAAATTGATGCTAGGTAACATAAATTGGTAGAGGAAGTCATCAGCAAGCAAAGCTGTGATTTCTTCCAGAGTAGAACTAAGTAGAGATGGTGGTGGTGAATAATACAAGGCTAGGACATGGAAACATTCATTAGTGGGGCAAGGAATTTCAGCAACCAAGGACATATAAAGCTAAAGTGCTTACCTAAGATGTTCCGAGATTTTAAAATGAGGAGAGTGGCCAGAGGACACACTGGGAAGAAGACATAGAACAAAGCAGTAATTGTCAAATTATTTTATCTTATTACTGGTTTTATAAAATAAAATCATCAATGCATGGATGGAACAGATTTAGGTCCTTAAGAAACAAGCAAACAGCCTAATGTTGATAAATCCTATTAGCTACTAGGATAAAGATTTATTATTTGACAAGCACTACTGGAAAACTGTTAAATCTGTTGACCAGAAAGTAGGTGTAGGACATTATCTGAAGAAAGTATTCCAAGATAAGCTTCAAATATATACATGGTTTAGAGATAAAAGATGTCATAAATAAATTTTCTTACACACCTATGGTTATGGAGAACCATTCAAGACCTTAATAAAGGGCTATTTCATTTCCTAGAAGACAAAATTTCAATTATGTTAAAATTAAAAAGTTTTTAGATAATGAAGCTAAATTTTTTAAAGTGTATCTGCTGTGTGAACTTGGGCAAGTCACTTACCCCAACTGCCTTAGCAAATTTAAAAAAAAAAGGGGGGGGGGTATCTGATAAAGGTCTCATTTCCAAGATATAGAAGGAACTAATTTAAATGTGTAAGAACAAGAGCTTCTTGGCAGGATGGAATCATTCCTGTAACCCTCAGCAGCAAGGAGCCTGAAGCTGAATCACTTGAGCTTTGAGCCTCAGTAGAGCTAAAGGCCATCAGGGATGGCACTAGGACTTCTTGGAATACAGAGGTCACTAGGGAGAGTCAAAATGGCTCAAGTCAGACAAGTTAAAGCTTCCAAGCTGGACGAGTAAGATCAGGTCTCTGAGTGTCCAAGGCTCTTTTAACCTGGGCTGCACAGTGAGACACAAAAAACACAAAGAGGCAGTCCACAGTAGATATGATCAAAGGAAGAAATACAATCAATAACTGTTTGAAAAATAGTCCAAATCACTAATAGTGAGAAAAATGTAAAAGAACTCTTGGGAAAGCTGACAAAAAAAGGAAAATGATCAATGTTAGCGGGGCCACAGAAAAACGGCACATTCCGGTCCTCCTAGTGGAGTTGAGAGTTGTTACAGCCATTCTAGAAAGCAATTTGGAACTCAGCCACTCAAATTACTCATTGTTTATGCCCTTTGACCCAGTGATACCACTACTAAATCAACGAAAGAGGAAAGGGACCCCTATATACAAAAATATTTATAGTAGTTTTTGGGTTTTTTTTTGTTTTTGGTTTTGGTTTTTTTTTTTGTAGCAAAGAACTGGAAACTAAATGGGTGGTCCTCAAACAGAATGGTTGACCAAATTATGGTCTATGAATATAATAGAATATAACTGTCCCCTGATAAATAATATTTTGATTGATTATATATATTTACATGAGTCTTGTTTTTTTTATTCAATAGGGAAGTGAAAGATTTTTTTTTGCTAATTGAAAAAGAAAAATTTAACTCGAAAAAGCAAGTCTCTCCTTGAATACCTCCAGTGACAAGGAAACATTACTTTTCAGAGAGCTTTAATTGTTACAAAGTTTCTAACTGCCTAGATCTGCCAACTTCTACCCCTTACCCCAGGGACCAAAAGATTCTAATTCCTCTCCCACATGACAACTGTCATTTGCCTAATTCTGGACACTATGTTCCTCTTACTGTAACCTAAGATCACGTTAGCTTTTTTGGCTGCCATTATACTAATTAAACTGGCAGCACACTAAAAACTCCAGATATTTGGATAGGTTTCTAACGACTTCAAATCTATAATCTTATGAACCACTGTCCAGTGATTCCTGTCCTGTCATGTACTTATGGAGTTGATTTTTCAAAACAGGAATAAACAAAAAATAATTTACTTAAGCTATGTGTCAGGTGCAGTGCTAAGCTCAGGAGAAATGAATACATTCCCTGCTTTAGAGGAGCATTCTAAAAGGGGAACATATTCTAATATGAGAACAAGACACACCTAAGGCAGGGAAATCAAAGGGAAAGTGAGTGAGCCACACATAGTGGTAGGAAGGGGGAAAGCAGTGAAATTAGAGCACTGGCAGCATAGTATGACCTAGAGCAGAAGGACAAGTCTGGGCTAGACATGAAGGACTCTTACCAGTTAAAACCTGATGATGCAGAGGCAGGGTTCCCTCTTGGTAAGAAGCTGGAGCAGAATAATGACCAGAGAGCACTTTTTTCCCTCTATAAAATGGTATTATCTAGGTATTTGGGGAAACTGATCTTTAACCAATGTATTATCGTATCAACATCTCTCCCTTCACATAGACACATGCTCAAGCTTTGTATCAACTCTAAGTTTGCTAAACATGCCATCTACCCCTTTCTACAATCACTGAGAAATATGTTACGCATAGATCCTTATGGCACATCAGTAAAGACCCCCTCCTTTTCACTTACTGGATCTACTCTTTCCATGGCATCTTTTACCCACTTATGAATCTACTAATATTGTCTAGCCGCATCTCCACCATATTCACAACAAGAACATGAAAGACATTGTCAAATACTTTGCTGAATTCTAAGTAAACTATATTGATGTCATTCTTTTGTTTTACTACTCTGAAAACCCATCAAAAAAAGAAAATAAAATTAGCCTGCCATGACTGCTTCTTGATAAGTCCAAGTTGACTCTCTGGGATCACTAATTCCTTTCCCAGTGTTCATTGCTTTCTTTTGTAGGGTTCACTAACCATTTAAACTCTTTTAGGATTTTGCCAAAAATCCAAATCAAGTTCTCTGACTTAAGTTTGTAGGCTCCTTTCCCTTCTTGTTTTTGAAAACTGGGACAAAATTTGCCCTTCTTTGGTCCTGGGAGACTTTTCCTCACAATCTTTCAAAGATCACAGAGATCACCGCCGGTGATCCTATCTGCCAGTTCTTTTAGCATGGTGGCAAATAATTTGTCTGAGCCTGATGACCTTGAATCTTTTTTTTTTTTTGCTGAGGCAATTAGGGTTAAGTGACTTGCCCAGGGCCACACAGCCAGGAAGTGTTAAGTGTCTGAGGCCAAATTTGAACTCAGGTCCTCTTGACTTCAGGGCTGGTGCTCTATCCACAGTGCCATCTAGCTGTCCTGACCTTGAATTTCTTAAGGGCATTTGGGTGGCATCTTAATATTTCCTTAAGTGCCTTGGTTCTAAACTTCTATTAGTCAGTTATGCTCTCTCTTTTTTTCTTTCATAGTAGAAGTGGAAAAGCTCCATCTTTTTTTCCATTGTCTATTATTAGTGCATATATTCAAACCCCCATCCCCAAAAACGAGACTATTCTTAAAACAATCTCCCATCTCATTCATTAGCTTTTTGGCTGTCTTAGTGAATTTATTACATTAAGTACTAGTATTTAGTAATTAGCTATATGATTCATGCATAGTCCACTAATCCAAGTTAGGATTTACATTTATGGGGCATCATGATACAAGGCACTGAACACTGGCCTGGGTCAGGAAGAATTCAAATACTATCTTAGGTACTTATTAGAAGACCGACTTTTAGTAAACCATTTAGAAACTTCTCTTAAGACTTCCATTTACTCAAATGTAAAATTAGAATTATGAAAGGACACGGCTCACAGAGTCATAGTGAGGATCCAACTGGGTGATGCATATAAAATACTCTGATGTATAGGAATTATACTTATTATTTCTCATCCCAATATGTATCCTAAGATTTGGCCCATATTTCTTGCTTATTAGGACTGTTTTGGGTTTTGGTTTTTTTTGCATTCTGTCATCCACTCAACATAAGAGCTCCCAGTTTTATGCAATCTACAAAGCTAATATCATGCTATCTATGACTTAAAATGTTTAACAGCACATGGGCAGACATCTGGAGAACAAATTCTTCTGCAGACTTTCTTGTTTACCAACTCTTTGGGTTCAATCAACCAGCTCCAACATCTCATCACCTCATTTTGTCCCCAAGGAGAACAGGGAAGATGTTGTTCAAAAATCTTCAATGGCCCCCTTTGCCCATAAGGTACAATTTAAAATGAATAGTAAGCTTAGCATTCAATCTCTTCCCAAGACTAACCCGACTACTCCTTCAATTCTATCTTACCCAACACACCAGTTTATACTCAAAAAGTTATTCAGGATGTTCTCCCCTCCTTGTCTAAAAATTCCTCTCTTCCAAGGCCCTGAAATATGTGATGGCAGAGTTAGCTCTCACCTGTGGTTTCAGCTTCATATATTCAGGAGGAGGATGATGTTTGTATGACTACCCATAAAATGGGACTAAAAGGCAGAACTATATTATTTTGGCCTTGATGTTATACAAATGGAAGTTGTTATTATTCCATTAGGTAGCTAGGTAGTGCAGTGGTTAGATTGATGGGTCTAAGACCTAATTTCAAATCTGGCCTCAGAAGCATGCTAGTGGTATGATCCTGAGCAAGTCACTTACCCTCTCTGTGCCTCAGTTTCCTCATCTGTAAAATGGAGATGATAGGAGCACCTAACTTCCAGGGTGGTTGTGAGGATCATATGAAATAATTCTTGTAAATCACTTTGCACAGTACCTGGCACATAGAAAGCACTATATAACTTAACTGTTATTAATTGTATTCCCTAATTACATTAAAAACCTGAGAGCTAAATAATTAACTCAACCTCGTAATAATAAATAATAGTAATAAATAAATCATGTAAGTAAATAAATGTGATAATAAATAACAATTAGCTCACCCTAATATGCACAAGGACTATAAAATGGGTGATATTTCCACTTTACAGAGAAAACTGAGGTTCAAAGAGGTTAAGGGACATGACAATGGTCACCCCCATTAACTTGTCAGGGGTCAAAGATTGTATTAGTGTCCAGAAAGTATTAACAGCAACAATAACTAGCATGGTGCTTTGATATGATCTTTTAATATTTGCAAAGCACTGTCACACATATTAAACATGTATTTAAGGGAACAGCTAGGTAGTGCTGAATACTGGACCTAGAGGAGCCTGAATTCAAATCCAGCCTCAGGCCCTTATTAGCTGTGTGGCACTGGGTAAGTCACCTCACTTGTCTGCCTCAGTTTCCTCATCTGTAAAATGAGGATATTAACAGCACCTACCTTCCAGGACTGTTATATGTAACATATAAATAACATTTGTAAAGAGCTTCACACAGGGCTTGGCACTTAGTGCTATTTAAATGCTTATTCCATTTCCTGTAAACCACTTAAATCACCCTCTGTAATTCCCAAACCCATTCCTTATCACAATGCCAAGCAGAATGTGATAGGAGGGAGAAGATAACCGATTATGATGGTGAGGATTTCCTTTTATTTTTTCCCTCCCAATTTCATTCTTGAAATTGCACATAACAAGATCAGTTATCCCGACTAGAGTTCAATACTAAAAATTATTTTAAAGGTTTTTTTTTTAAGTATGTAAATGATTGCTGAGCCAACTCACTAATTTAGGACCTTTAGGATTTAGGAATTTGGGTGAAGCTTGGAAGGTTTTTGCAGGGGGTGGAGTGTCATAATGACTAGTTTCAACATACAAGAAAGGGGTTTAGAAAAGCTTTAAGAGAAGCAAGAATAAGAAAGGGACTGAAAAATCAGTTCTGCAGCAGGCCAGCACAAAATCAACAATGTGGTAGGACAGATCAAATTGAAATTCCTTAACTATAGCAACAGGTGGAATTTTTTTAAAACCACCTTTTCTCATTACAAAAAGTGCATGCCCTCAAACAAAGAACTCTAGAACACAAATTACAGAATTGTCCCCCTACCTAAAAGAATCCCCTAACACAATCTTGTAGGGAGAAAGAAGGATACAATAAGGGGGAGGGGGAATTTGTCAAGGGAATAGATCTGTTAATTTAACAAGATTTCTGTCAAGAAAACCAATTGTCCTCTAGAGTCATTGTTACTGAAACAATGAAGACCCAGGAAAGGGGCACCCATTAAAAGAAACAGACCTAGTGAAAGAATATACTTTGCAGTCAATGAGATTGTTTAACAGCATTCTCTACTGTAAGGAAGAGTTTCTAGGCAGTATTGTTCTCATTCACAGTCATCACTGGGGGGAAGGGAGGGAACTTAAAAAGGTTCAGCAAAACTCTTGCCAATTTAAGTCTCAGATATAATTGCAGCCCTGATTTTAAAAGTTAGATTCCTCTATCACTTATCTTATTTTTATTCCTAAAAAAATATATATCACAAAGTGTTAGACTTGATTTCTAGGCCAGTTCCTTCATTTGCTATATGAGGAAACTGAGGTCCAAAAATATCCTGACACTCAAGAACTAGTGGAGAGGGTCATAAAATGCCCAAAACCCAAGAAGCAAGAGCTATGGAGCAATTATTAATTATTTGACCCTAGCGGCTTTGCATCATAGCAATACAGAGATACTAGTCAATTCACCTAGTTACCTAGTTACTGAACCAGTCCCAATTTGAAAAAAAAAAAAAAATAACCTTAACAAGACTTTGTAAAAGAGTGCTTTTAGTCAACCATGTGTCTCAATTTTGGATTTAGAAAATATGGTCACTATATATACATATATACACACATGAAATCACTATAGTCTGATATGTAGATCTACTTGTTTTCTGACACTCTTAGAACTAGACAATTATCAAAGGAAACTTAATAGCAATCATTAAAATGAAAGAGTGAAATGGTCAAGATAATTCAAACCATCTCTAAGGATTTTTACCTTACCTCCAACTCAAAAGTTTTAACCACTAAAAACTAGGAAAAGCTAATAAGCTTTAAATAAACAATTCAAATGGTATCTCAATTGATTAAAAATGATACGAGATACAAATATTTTTGCTCGTGTGACCAGAGCAATAAAGAAGATATACTCTATAGACAGAAAGGTTGTTGAGTCACTTCAGTTGTGATCCCATTTAGGGTTTTCTTGGCAAAGATAATGGAGTAATTTGCCATTTCCTTCTCTAACACATTTTATAGATAAAGAACTAAGGCAAATAAGATTACGTGACATGCCCAGAATCACATAACTACTAAGTATCTGAGGACATTATTTGAACTCAAAATTCTCCTCCAGACTCCAGGTCCATCACTCTATTCACACCACATACCTGTCCTGATAGAAAAGAGAGACAAATACTATATATATATATATATATATATAATCTTTATAGTTTTATAGACATACATAAATAAAAGAGATTATGTATGTATATAATCTCATATATATACATATATATATATATGTGCAAATGCCCCATATATCCCCCAAACAGCTGATCTCACATTAGCCATTTATATTGAGTCATTTGCTGCTTTAACAAACAGACTGATATTTATTCTCCACCTCTAGCCCACTCCAGATTATATACACAGGACAGCAAACATCTTCGCCCTCTTTCACTTCCCTCCTCCTCCCAGATAAGCACAATAAATGAAAGATAGAGAAAGAAAGCTGAGACCAGGAAGACAAAGAAAGAGACCCCAAATCTACTAAATATCTACTTTAGATTACAGGAAAAAGGAGATAAGGCAGTGTAACCACAGTGACTAAAAATCAAAAGATGGGGGGGGGGGAGAGAAGAGAAAGAATCTTGAACCTGACACTTCTGGTAAATCCAGATAATAAGCATATCAAAGAGCTTTATTATTAAGTTAAAGAGACATCTTCTAGGTCCAACTTTTTCCCCCCTTTACATCAACTTAAAAATAAAAACTTCTGAATCCCCCAAAGGATCTTGCCATCCTTTCCTTAATTACAGAATCAAAAAGAGACATTTATTACATTTAAAGTACCAACAAGAAGGGTTAGAGAGAAAAGTCATATAGGTTTTAAGTCCTAAAACTTGGACTATGCAAATAGCTTCAGATATTAAAATGTATGTATGAATTTGCTACATGCACCCCCAAATCTCCTTTGATTACTATATCCTCCCTAGCCAAACTGTTCCCCAGGACAGACGAACTTTCAACTTATGTTCCACTGAACTTTTGACCTGGTCATAACTAAGGCCCTCCACAGTCCACTGCTATGCAATGCCCAAGACTTTTGTAAATAGGAGCCCAGGTCTTGTCAGGCAATGGCAATTGCAGAAGCCAGCATGGGAGCTGCTGTTCCATCCCCCTTTTCCCATAACAATGCACCAAGCTTAGCCTGATGGATGCACTTCTTAATCTGAGTCGGCCAGCTTTGCATCTCCTTCACATCACCAGGACCTCCGAAGTTACTGCCACTCCATTAAAGACTTTTCCTGATTTAACTCTCCAGGGGGAAAAAAAAAATTAACATGTTTCCCAGATTTCTGACATGTACATTTGCAGACAGTACATAGAGGCTTCACTTTGCTTCATCACAGTTAAAAACAAGGGACAAAAGGTGGGCCTTTAAAGGGAAAAAATCCCACCCTTCTAGTAATACTAGGAAAGAAACCAAAACTTTTACCACAGGGGTGGAGAATTGCTTAGACATATAGCTAACGAGCCCATTTCCTACCTTTTACTTCCTCAGTCTTTTATTATCAAAGTCACCTGTTCTACCACAAAATTTTAAGCCAAGTTGTAACTTAATTGGAGAAGTAAAAGTTTGCTTTCCTAGTTCATGAAAAAACCTATAGTTTTGGACTAGGTATAGCAAAGTCAGATCATCTCCATAAATGCAAGGGAAAAGGGAAAATTGGACTATACAAAATTAATATCCCAGGAAACAATGGCAAACTACAGCTCAAAAGAATTAAAATTTACTTCCAAGTCTCTTGACTCAATTATATCAGAAGCAAGCAGCAAGTGAAATGTATAGAACATAATATTAGGAAAATGATATAAATAAAAGCATAGAAAAGATGTCCCTTTCAAGACATCGGAAACTGTCAAAACAAATTCCTATATCTTTACTAGGGCAGAGGAACAATGAACATTTCTCCCTTTTGGACACAAAATCCTATTTACTTCAGACAGGCTCTTTTCAGAGTACAAGAGAAATTAACCCATTAGGAGAAAATGGCATTGGGGAAGAAAAATTATTTGTATTGATAAAAATTGGTCATTCTAAATCAAAAGACTTGAATATACAACTAAGGACCCTTCACCAAATCTTAGTTGAGTATTCCAGCACCTTCATTTTGTAGCTGAGGAACTGGAACCCAAAAAAGGTGGAGTTATCTGCTCAGATCCACTTTGAGTCAGAAGAACAAGTCATGACAGTGGATAGGAGTGCAGCACTAGGCGGAAGTCATGAAGATCTGAGTTCATGTCCAGCCTCAGTCACTTCCTGGCAACTAGTATCTCAAGGTTCCTCCACAATAAAATTGGAATAATACCACCTACCTCAAAGATCAGTTAGGAATAAATAAATGAGATAACAATTGTAAAGCACTTAGTGCAGACCCCGGTACTTCACAGCAGCAATTCCCAATTCAATACCTTCATTATGCTACCGGGAAAGTAAATTTAACCCCACAATCAAGATCTACAAACAAATGAAAAGAAATTATGCATTCTTGCCCTTCACACCAGAGACAAGACTAAGTCTTTTCTAAAAAACCTAAAACACCCACCTTTACCTCCTAATACTTTTGTAATACTTTTCACTTCCAGCAGAATATACCCTGGAGGTCCAACTCTGAGCCTCCCAGTAGTTCAGAATGTAAGCAAGCTGTATTTTCAACTCAGCGAGACTACTTTCCAGAAAATTAAGCAAGACCAAATTTAACCTCAGCTGTGAAGTAAGCCAGATGCAAATGTGGGCCTCCAGAGGTGAAAGGGTAGGGCATTGCCCCTTTTATCATTGTAAATAAGGGCCCCTTGGAAGCTTCACACTGGTTGGTTAAAGACTCTCCTCTTTAAACATTTTACTATCAATAGGAAGGGGGAGGGGAATTCCCTTTTGGAGGGAGTTACATCACTGGAGAGCATTCTCCCCTTTCAAGATTTCACACTGCATAAGGGATTCCCCCTCCTCAGTAATTCACATCCTGTTCCAGGGCTTTTCCTTTATAGGGAATTATCACATCCTGTTTGATAGTCTTAGGTAGTTCCATCTGAATTCCCATTACAGGAATTCTTAAGGAAAATGACTTACCTTAAAATAATCAGGTTCAATGTTACCATGTGGAGTTTGATAAAACTATCCTGTAGTAATCTAAGCATAATCATAGAAATCCGAAGTTTTAAACTACAAAGTTACAGATAAGCTAACTTAAAGGCTTAAGAGGAAATAAATTGTCAGAGACTCAAACCTTGGTATAACTCTTGGCTCCCACAATGCTGGGAGTTAAATGGAAGCCAAGCTATTCAGGAGTCAATGGCTAAGTCATAAAACTACAGAAATGAGAGGTAGATGGGACCCTCAGATCTCTAGTATCTAGTGAGCTGTAACCATGCAAAGACAAAGTATCACGAAACCAATGAACCCTGGTTTGCCTTACCTTAGTTTCGAGCACATTTTACAAGTTTTTGTATTTTATTTTCTTTTTCTCTATTTGTCTTTAGCTCTCTTTTAACACCCCCCAAAAAAACCCCACCCTTTTCTTATTTAAACTAAACCACAGTATTGCAGAGATTTATTACTTATTCTTTCTTGGTACTTTGGTGAAACCATGTGGCCACATAGGTTGGGGGTCAGGAAACTTGAATCCCAGGCCCAAATCCACTAATAACTAGTTCTATATCCTGAGGGTAAATCATTTAACCTCTTTTACACTTTAGTGTCTAATTTGCAAACTAGAATAATGATGTATGTCTATTTTGCTTCAGAGGCATTAAAATTATTTAAAGGGCTCTGAATGAATTAAAAATTATACAAATACTGGGGCTTAAAATATTACTAGATCCTCAAGGGCATGGATTCGTCATAATGTTTCTTTTTATATTTCCTAGAGTGCCTGGCACCCCACTGGGGACATAATGGGTCCTCAATAAGTTCCTGTTGAATAAAATCATCCCTCATCTTCCTAGATTTACCCTATTTAATACCAATTCCCCTCAAAGTAAAGAAAAAAACTGAACCCAAAAAATCCATAATACAATGGACCAGGACTTAAAGACAACAAAGGGAAAAATATATTCACCAAACAAGAATGATGTAGGTACTATGTTACAAGCATTCACAAACATCTTTTGGGATAGAGTTAATTTGTGGAAATGTATAGATATGTGTACAATATTTACAACATCCTTGGTGTAGAAGTTTGTTTCATTTTATACACTCATTTTTCCTTTCTTCCTTATGATTTTTGTCAGTATATTTGAATAGCCATTCCAGTCAGCAGAAATGTGTATGTATATAAATAACCAAAAAAAAAAAGACTTAAGAAAAAATCATGTCATAAGCCAGCCAGCAAGAAGCCAAAAGTGATTTTCCCATCATATATGACCAGATTAAAACCTGATTATCTTTGCCAGTTAACAGATTAAAAGTATTATCCATCCTAGTTGTAAATGTAAAACTAATGTGAAATGTGTAATGAAAATGTGAAAATGTAAATGTGCAAAATTGATTTTAAAGTATAGTTGCAAAAAGAACAAGATTTAACATAACACTTTCCTAATTAAGGGAAGAATCTTTGCCCTTCCGAAGTACAGCAAGGTTTTTAGGTCCACCTATCCAGAGGGCTGATGACAAATTACCTTCCCCACCCCACCCTCCCACTCCAGTCGCAGAGGATATCACTTCCTGGTGTTGAGTGCCATAGGGTCTAGCCCTGTGGCCAAAAATGAAGGAAACCTTCCCCAAACTCAAAAAAAAAAAAAAAAAAAGTTTCATCATGAAATATTATTTCCAGAGTTTCCTCAAAGAGCATGATGATGTCCAACTTTAGCTCAATGATATGTAGCATTTCCAGAATTTCTTTCCCTACCCTAGATAAGCAGGTGTACTGAACCCTACCTTCCTCTTCTCCACTTCCCTTTCCTACAAAATGGAAAAGCAAAGATCTCTCCAAAGGAAAGACAATGAAATCCCCTGGATTCAAATGCCAACTCTACTTCCCATAAGTATAAGAATATAGTTAAATGAAGCAATATGCTAAGGATCAGAAACTGAAGCTTGCTTTCCTCCACAGTGGCTTAAGTGTTCTAGAATTTTGCTCAAATTTTAAAAAGTTTTACACACTTTGAAATGATTGGTTTCTAACCAACTTCAAAAAAAGGCACAGAAAAAAAAAAAACCACAGCAGTGAATAAACAATTCAAAGCCATTAAGTTTCAGTGAAGACAAATATGGTTATCTTTGAGAATGTTTATTTACTAGTTCTCAAGCATCATGTGTATTTATGGTGCCTTAATAGATTGCTTCCAGTCTAGCATGTATTTCAGACGGCTATATTGTACTCCAGGAGACATTAAGAATACAATAATAATCTCAATTAGCCACACTTCACAGTATCATCTTAATTTATTTAGCCAGACTTTATTTTTTCATTTACATTGTGTCAACTGGATCTTAGACCCTTAAAATCTGAAGTCAGTTAATATATGGGAACCACAGGTCTGACTAGAAAACAGATACATGCTCCAGGTTTTCCTTGGGTAGACTTCAATCACCTCAAGCAAAAATCACTGTTGTATTTATGAACAAGGTTACAGGTTACAAGTATTCACATAACATTTCTCAATAGAAATGAAGTGCTACACATGTAACCTGGACATTAATCCAACTTGATGGACATTGGGCAGAAAGAGGATTCCTGAACATTATTATTATCTTAGTTTAAAGATGGCATTATCACATAACCTGTGCAAACACAAGCACCTCCCACTACCGCCACCATTTTGAGGAACAGGATTAATTCCCACCACTCATATTCAAGAAACTCACAAGAAACCAGAGCGTGAGAATAACTTAAAAATTTATTTACTCAACCTCCCCGGCTCCCAAACTTTATAACCCCATTTTTTCCTTTTTTCTTTAAACATATCTGAAATACTGGATTCGTCTACAATTAATAAGAATAATAAATCTCACAACAGATATTTCTTGTGAACTTCATTTTCAAAATCTGCAAATAAATATTGTACGAGAAAGTGAAAAATTTAAGTTATTACCTTTTCCTAAAGGCGGAAGAAGGGAAACTTTAGGTATACAACACCGTTTTAAGCAGCTTAAGCGCTGCAAAAACTCTAAAAGCCTTTGGCCCTGAGCAGTTTATCTGGACACATGCCTACTCTTCCCTCCCCCCTACCACTATTTTTTCTCATTTCATTAACTCTGGAAGAAGCACAAATTCCCACAGAGTATGGGCTCTGGCATCCAAAATGCTATTGGGGGAAACTAAAAATCAAGTGAATGAAAAAACTTAAAGCGTGCAGACACATTAAAGCCAAGCTGAGAACAGCTAGAAGTCATCTCTGTACTAGCAACAGATTCGAAAACCAAAAATACACACACACACACACACACACACAACAATGTGCTTACAAGGGACGGTAATTATGATTTCTCCTTTAGATTCCAAAGCCGTGGCAAATGATTTGTAATTCACCGTAAAGTAGTCAACAGAGAAGCTGACCGGCAAATATCGTTTCCACTAGCTTTGTTCGGAGACAAAAAGGGAAGGGGGGGGCTGAGGAAGAGAGGAGGGCAATTCAAGCTGGCACCCTATCAAACATTTTACATCCCCTTCCAAAAAAGATGACCGGGAGGGGGAGAAGGGGGGGGGGGTAAGAGTGCTGCACTCAGTGCTTACTCTTTTCTTCTCGTCACAGAGTATGTCCCACTCCCCCTTTACTAGGACCGGGATCTGTGTTGCATCCGCACAAAGCTCGAGATCACCAGCCCCTCCAGTCCAGTCTTGCAAGATCTGCAAACCCCAGGGCGAATAATGGTGGCTAAGTTAACCTCCGGAGAAGCCAAACGCTCCGACTCCAGAGGGCCACCCAGGGAAGGAGGAGAGGAGCGGTGGAGCAGGTCAAGAATAACGGAGGAGCAAACTTTCCCGTCCAAACCCCCAGCCCCCGAGCAACGCCAGCCCCAAGTTAAGCCAGTGCAGCCACTAAGAGTTACGCGCCTCTCTAAGGTTCGGAAAGCTTCCCCCCACATACACACACACACTCTACAGGATAGCTGGGGTGGCGGGGGGGGTGTCATTTTGCAACACAACAGACCCCTCCCCCGCGGAGAAGCTTCTGTAACCTGGGGTACGAGTTTAATCCCCCACTCCCTCCACTTCGCCCCCTCCCCTGCATCCCCCTCGAGCCAAGCCGAGGCAGCTGGCAGGCTGTTTCAATGGCATTGGGGACAGATCGCGCGCGCGCACACGCGCGAGTGTATATACATACATACACACACAGAGCTACCCTTTCTACATGATGAACTCCTGGGAAATAAATACACACACAAGTGGAGACCCTCCCTCCTTCTGTGTCCCTACTCCAAGAAGATCCCGGAGAGGCTCCCGAAGATCCAGCACCCTCTCTTCCCCCGCCATGAAGGCGAGGGCTCCCCCTCGGGTCCCGAGCAGACTTCCCGGCCCCGGGTCCCAGCCGCTGCCATCAGGCAGTCCCCGCGCGGCGCTCCCCTCCCCCAGGACGTTCCCGGGACTTCTCTGGCAGGGCGGAGAGGAGGGGGACCGAACAGCAATGTCGCGCCCGCCCCCACGCCCCCGGCTCCGCGGGGACTCACCTCGATCTCGAAGTCGGGCAGACGGAAGGCGGTGCGAAAGAGGGAGCAGAAGTGCGCGATGGCCGGGACTTCCCACCAGGAGCGCAGCTCGCCCAGCCCTGCCGCGTCCTCGCCCGCGCCCTCCTCCGGGCACATCTCCCGGCCGCCGCCGCGGCGGCTCCTTGCTCCGCGCGTCCCTC
>JAJPUD010009091.1:46749-79293 GCA_023553655.1 Myrmecobius fasciatus | reverse complement strand
TGATTCTTGAAGTCTTATTGAGTCATTTACTTCTATTTGTTCAATTTTAATTTTTAAAGTATTATTTCCTTCAGTTATCTTTTTTAGCTCCTTTTGTAGCTGGCCAGTTGAATTTCTTGATTCAATGCATTCTTTTTCCATTTTGCCAGTTTTATTTTTCAGTGAATTGTTGTCTTTTTCTAATTCACCAATTTTGTTTTTCAGTGAATTGTTCTTTTTCCAATTCACCATTTTTATTTTCCAGTGAATTGGTTATTTTTTCCAATTCACCAATTTTATTTTTTAGTGAATTGTTTTCTTTTTCCAATTCACTAGTCCTGTTTTCCAGTTTTTGATATCTCTGTTGCCCTGATCTCAATTTATTTCCTCATTCTTCTTCTAGCTCTCTTTTGAGATTCTTTATGCAATCTTCCAGGTAAGCCTTCTGAAAGGGAGACCAGCTTAATAAATCTGCCTTTGTGCCTTCATCTGGGATTGTTTTCAGAATCTCAGGATCTGGGGACTTCTCCACTTTCAATAAAAGCTGTCTATGGTGAGAGCTCTCTTCTGCTTCTTACTCATGGTTTTCAGCTGAGGTATCAGTCACCAGCAGGGAATACTGCCGCAGTTTCAATTTGCTCTGGGGCAGTTTGCCGAGTTGACTTCGGGTCTGAGTCTGGGAAGCTAGATCTGTACTAGGACCACATTTTCAGTTACTCTCAATCCACCCTTTACCAAAGGCAGATCTGCCAAAGCACCTGCCCTCAAGCAGAGCAAAGTGGCCCAGGCGTCTCCCAGGGGCTTCCTGGGTGCCTAAAATCCACCTCTGTTGCAGCCCAACTTCTGCCCCGGGCACGCTGGCGTCTGATCATGACCAGTGGCCGATTCCCTTGAGACTAACCTCCAGAGTGTTTTCAAAGTAGATTGTTGATAGAAGTATGTTGTAGTCCAAGTGTTTGGTGGAGCCCTCACTCCAGAACCAGTTCAGAGGCTTTCTGGGTCTGAAGGAAGGTCTCAGGAGCTCACAGAGAATGCTGTCTGCAGTTCGCCATCTTGTCTGGGTCTGAGGGAAGGTCTCAGGAGCTCACAGAGAATGCTGTCTGCAGTTCACCATCTTGGCTCCGCCACCCAATAGTATTTTATTTTTCCAAATACATGCAAAGATAATTTTCAATATTTACCTTTTCAAAACCTTGTGCTTTTTTCTCTCTCTCTCTCCCCTTTCTCCAGACAGTAAGCAATCCAATATAGGTTAAACATGCATAATACTTCTAAATATATTTCCATATTTGTCATGCTTCAGAAGATCAAAAAGAGGGGAAAATGATAAAGAAAAAACAACAAAGAAAGAAACATCAACAACAAAAAAGTAAAAATATTATGCTTTGATTCACATTCAGTCTCTAGTTCTCTCTCTGGATGCAGATGGCTCTTTCCATCACATGTCTATTAGAATTGTGTTTAATCATTTCATTGATGAAAAGAGTCAAGTCTATCCCAGTTGATCATCCACAATCTTGCTGTTATTGTATCAATGTATTCCTGGTTCTGCTTGTTTTTCTCAGCATCAGTTCATGTGAATCTTTCCAGGCCTTTCTAAAATCAGCTTGTGCACCATTTTTATACAACAATAATATTCCATTATCTTCATATACCACAACTTGTTCAACCATTCTCCAATTGAAGGGCATCTACTCATTTTCCAATTCTTTGCTACCACAAAAAGAGCTGCTACAAACATTTTTGCACATGTAGATCTTTCCCCCTCCTTTATGGTTTCCTTGAGATACAGATACAAGAGTGGTATGGCTAGGTCAAAGGATATGTACAATTTTATAACCCTTTGTGCCTAGATCCAGATTGCTCTTCAGAATAGTTGAATCAGTTTACAATTCCATCAACAATGCGTTAGTGTCCAGGTTTTCCCACATACCTTCCAACATTTATCATTACCTTTCCCTGTGATCTTAACCAATGTGAGTTATGTGAGGTGCTACTTCAGAGTGGTTTTAATTTGCATTTCTTTAATCAACCTCTAATCAATCAATGACTTAGAACATTTTTTTTCATATGACTATACATGCTTTTAATTTCATCATCTGAAAATTATCTATTCATATCCTTTGATCATTTATCAGTTGGGGAAGGACTTGCATTCTTATAAATTTGAAAAAGTTCTTTATATATTTTAGAAATAAGACCTTTATCAGAAACACTGCTTGTAAAGATTTTTTCTCCAGCTTTGTACTTCCCTTTTAATCTTCTTTCTGTTGGTTTTGTTTGTGCAAAACCTTTTTAATTTAATGTAATAAAGTTGTCCATTTTGCCTTTCACAATGTTTCTAGCTTTTCTTTGGTCATAAATTCTTCCCTCCTCCAAAGATCTAATAGGCAAATTATCCCTTGCTCTCCTAATTTGTTTATGGTATTATCCTTTATGCCCAAATCATGTATCCATTTTGACCTTATTTTGATATGGAATCCGAGATGTAAGTCTATGCCTACAGTTTCTGACATAATATTTTCTAATTTTCCCAGCAATTTTTGTCAAATAGTGAGTTCTTATCCTTGAAAATGGAGTGTGGGAGTTTATCAAATACTAGATTTCCTGTAAGCCTTAGTTATTGTGTTGTATGTAGCTAATCTATTCCACTGATCCACCATTTTATTTCTTAGCCAATACCAAATGATTTTGATGATTGCTGCTTTATAATATAGTTTTAGATTTGGCACTGCTAAGCTACCATCCTTTCTTTTTTTAATTAACTCCTTTGATATTCTTGATCTTTTATTTTTCCAGATGAGTTTTGTTAGTATTTTTTTCTAGTTCTATAAGATAATATTTTGACTGTTTGATTGGCATAGCACTGAAAAAGTAAATCAATTTAGGCAGAGTTATCATTTTTATTATATTAGCTTGGCCTACCCATGAGCAATTGATATTTTTCCAATTTTTTAGATCTGATTTTATTTGTGTGAGAAATGTTTTGTAATTGTGTTTATATATTTCTTGGATTTACTTGTATTTATCTTTTTTCTTTTACTTGTATTTATCTTAAATGTACTTTATATCTCTTGCTGATGGACTTTTTCAGTAACATAGAAATGCAACGATTCGTGTGGGTTTATTTTATGTCCTGCCACTTTACTAAAGCTGTTGTTTCCAGTTAGTTTTTAGAGGATTTTCTAGGATTCTCTAAGTATATTATCATATCATCTGCAAAAAGTGATAATTTTATTTCTTCATTTCCTATTCTAATTCCTTTAATTTCTTTCTCTTTTCTTATTTCTAAAGCCAACATTTCTAGTACAATGTTGAATAATAGTGGTGATAATGAGCATCCTTGTTTCACCTCTGATCTTATTGGTAACGTGTCAAGATTCTCTCCATTACAAATAATGCTTGCTGTTGGTTTTAGATAGATACTGTTTATTATTTTAAGGAAAGCTTCCTTTATCCCTATGCACTCTAGTATTTTTAATAGGAATGGGTGCTGTATTTTCAAAAGCTTTTTCTTTATCTATTGAAATTATCATATGATTTCTGTTGGTTTTGTTATTGATATGGTCAATTATGGTAATAGTTTTCCTGATATTGAACCAGCCCTTCATTCCTGGTAGCCCAGACACTATTCTAAGCTTATTCAGTTGTTTCAGTTGTGTCCAGTTCTTTGTCACCCCCTTTTGGGGTTTTCTTGGCAAAGACACTGAAATGATTTGTCACTTCAAACCATTTGAATTTTTGATATTTTATAGATGAAGAAACTGAGGAAAACAGGGTTAATTAACTTGCCCAGGGACATACAGCTAGTAAATGTCTGAGGCCAGATATAAACCAGGCCTGGTGCTCTATTTGCTGTGCCATCAAATTGTGCCTTACCAAGAAAAAAATTAAGACTACTAGGTACAAAGAATTGAACTAAGCACTGGGAATACAAAGCCTAAAATTATTTAAGCTCTACCCCTAAGAAATTTGCAGTGTCTTTGGAGGAAAGAATAAGTTCATAGATTAGAAAATGTGAAATATATGAAAGGTATTTTTAGTGGGGGTGAGGAGAAATCTCACAACAAAAGGTGAATAGAGAATCAAGAAAAAATAGGGCTGTTTGGTTAGAACGCCATGTGTGCAAAGGGCACTATTATGAAATCAAACTGGGAAGATATATTGAAGCCAGATTGTGAAAGATGTTAAATGCCAAATGGTAGAGTTAGAATTTTATCCTAGAAACAAAGGGAGGCAGCAAAGCTTCTCACACAGGGAAGTGATGTTGTTAGCAATTTAGTAGCTATGTGGAGGAGAGATTACAGAGAAATGAGACCTGATGCAGAGTCCTATTGGGAGGCTATTGCAACAGTCTTGGTGAGAGGTAATGAATGCCTGAACTGAAGTAAGGATCATGCATATGGAAGGAAGAGGAGAGATATAAAATATCTTTTGGAGATAGAATAAACTAGGATTGGCAATTGATTTGGGATGGAGTGAGAGCAATAAGGGAGAGTGAAGAATCTAGATTACTCAAATTGTGAATTTAACTGGCTAAAAGGATAGTGATATTCTCAGTGAAAATAGGGAAATTAATTTAGGTTTCCAGGGGAAAGATGATGATTTAAGGTTTTTGATCTATCAAGTATTCACATGGATATGTCTGGCAGAAAATTTGTAATATGAGATTGGATTTCAGAAGACAAAGGAAGCTGAGTATGCTATTTACAGTAATCTACATAGAAATGATCATTGAAGTCATGGGAACTACTCAGATCATAAAAGAAGAGTGAAGAGGGCCTGGGATAGATCCCTCAAATACACTCCCATTTAGAAGGTGGGATATGGAGCATAAATGGCAGAATGGATAAATGTGGCAGACTTGGAGTCACAGAGAACTTACCTCAGATAATGACTGTGTGAGTCTTGGACAAATCACTTAATTTCTCTGTTTCCTCATGTAAAATATGGCTACTAATACCAGCTACATTGCAGGGTTGTGAGGATCAAATAAGACAACATACGTTCAGTGCTTTGCAAATTTTAAAGCATTATCTAAAAGCTAGCTATTATTGCTCTTATTATAAAATGAAAATTGGTCAGAAGATAGGAGAATGGTGTGTTGTTTGTCTTTCACTTTCAAAGAAGACCAATGGTATCATGGGTGATATCCTGTGAATTGGATATAATTTATGCAGAATTGCAGTCATCAGCCTCACTCTTCCAGACTCATCAAAGTCCAGTGGCAGGACAAATGTCAGGACTACCAGTGACAAAATGCAATGCAGTGAATGATCTTGGCACCTTTAACTTCTGACCAAGTTCTACAACACCTGTTTCAATCACCTTCAGGACCATTGGAATAAATTGTTCTTATTCCCTCATTCTTCTGGGGAAAGATTTCATATCCTTATGACACATTTACTGGTTCCTTCATTTCTTTCCATGTATTCTAATATATTTTTGTACATACTTATATTTGTACATGTTGTCTTCTACATTAAAATGTCACTTGAAGGCAGGGAACATTTTTGAATGTCACTTGAAGGCAGGGAACATTTTTGCTTTTTCTTTCTAAGTCTAGCCATTAGCCCAATGTCTGGCACATAGTAAAATCTTAATAAATGTTGATTAGTTGATTAACCACTGAAGAAGATACCTTGTCTTGGGGGCAGCTAGGTGGTGCAGAGGATAGAGCATAAGCTCTGAAGTCAGAAGGACCTGAGTTCAAATTTGGCCTCAGATACTTAACACTCTTAGCCGTGTGACTCTAGGCAAGTCACTTAACCCCAATTACCTGAGAGGGAAAAAAATAGCTTGTCTTCCTGGAGGAGCCTGGTCTCTACAATTCTAAGAAGATGGAAAGATTGTGAAATGAGGAGATTTAATTAATAAGGTTTGTTAACAGGGACTTAAGGATAAAGAAAAGAAATGAGATAGAGACATGGGGAAGGTATAGAAATGGATGGGAATGAAATATTGTGGAGTAATAACCGAGGATGTAAGTTTCTGAATCACAAATCTTTGTAGAAGAAGAGTCCCTAGTCATAAGAAAGTATATTACTATTCCCTTCCCAGTAGTTAAGGTAACTTTGTGCCTCTGGTTCCAGATAGGTTATTGGTTTGATTTTCTCCCTCAGTGAGTGATGGGGGCGGGGGAGGATACAAGATTGTGTTTCTGTGAACCTTAATAGGCAATTGTTTATGTAAGGCTAAATAGCTCAAGAGAGAGATGAAGACAGATAGGAACTTTTGGGAGTAATATGCAAAGAGATGTTAATTGAAACCATGAGAGATGATGAAATTTCTAGGAGATAATAGAGGGTCTAGGGCAGAGTCACAGTTAGGGGTCATGGTATGTGATAATATAGCAAGGAAGTCTAAGAAAAGAGTCATAAAATTCTATGATGCTAAGAACCATGCTATAGAATCCAAACGTTGAAAAGTTGTCCAGGAAAAGGAGTATCTAAAGTTACTGTGAGGTCATGAAAGATGAGGACCCAAAAGAAGTCATCAAAAATGCAAGCAGTAAGAGTTGATGATGCTTCCTAGGAGTTTAACAGTGAAAAGGACTTAACAGAGGAGTAGCTTGAAGGAATGACAAAGTCAATGATAAGTATTTTAAGGATGGGGAAGATAGATATTGATGAATAAGCAGAAATTGATCATGTATGAATATGTGTGAGTTTATATGTGTGTGCATGTGAAAAAGACAAAGAAGAGAGAGAGGGGAGGGGAGAGAGAGAGAGAGACAGAGAGAGAGAGAGACAGAGACAGAGACAGAGACAGAGACAGAGAGACAGAGACAGAGAGAGAGACAGACAGACAGAGAGAGAGAGAGAGACAGAGAGAGAACAATAGTAATGGGACAAACTCTCAGGAAACTGAATAGAATGTGATTAAGGATATAAGTAGAGAGTTTATTTTTTGACAAGGAGAAAGGTTACTTCTTTCTCAGAGAGTAGAGCAAAGGATGATAGAATGTCATGGGAATTCAAAGGCTAGAGGATGGAGCTTTTGATGGATGGCCTCAATTTTCTTGGTGAAGTATGAGATAAAGTACTTTGCTAAGATTTCAAGCAGCGGCAGAGGTGATGTTGTGAGATGTGGAATAGGGAGGGAGATGGAGAGCATGACAGATGACCTTGATTTTCTCCATAAATTAGGAAGTAGGTTTCAGTGCTGAGAGGGAGAGATCAAGATATGGTATAGGAAGAGGTTTTGAATAGTTCTGTGGAGAGCATGACAATCAATCAGAGAAGAATGAAAGGGTTTTCATCCAGTAGTAAAGGTTTAGTTGTGATTAGATAGCAAATTTTAAAATGGACACAATCAGAAGAGTTGTGTGACTTTAACAGATTTTAGCTGAAAAGGATGATAATGGAGAGATAACGCAGAAATGGGTTTGCCAAAGTATGAACATCAAGAAGACAATGAAATAAGTGATTCAAGAATAGAAGATGGTGTTTCAAGTCTGTGAAGTGAGGCTGGAGAAGGGGTGGTGGAATGAGAGCACAGGGTAGGGTAAAGGAACTGGAGTTCTTTTTGAGGGCAAAAATAGGTTTAAATAAGCTAGAATTAATTCATACTTGTTACCAGACCTGTGGGCTTCTTTGCAGGTGGCAGGGATACCCTTAAGATACTTTATACATGGAGCAACCTCTTGGATAGCATTCTCAAAATTCCTAGAAGCTTAAGTCATCTGGCACTTTTTATAACATTGTACTTGGAAATTTTATTGTCTTTTTTTGAGAATCTCTGATGAATATGAGTTTCCTTGAGTATAGACCCCTTCATATGAGACTACCTTAGTATCCCTAGCTCTCTGAAACTTACTATATTTGATGGATAGGAACACCTTTTGGCCCAAGACTGCTACTACCTTTAGTTTCATAAGGCATGACAAAAAATTTGTTAAGTTGAATGTCCATATCTCTGATTACTGACCCAGATGCATTAGAATGCCTCCTTGTAAATCCTTAGTAATAGTTTGTAAACTACTGATATAGTAATGTCTGTAGACTTGACACCTTGTAGATTACACTTGGTATCAGTCTTCTTCAATTTAAAATAGAATTTATAATAAAATATGTGTTCCTGATACATATTTTAACTTGGCAAAACTAGAATGCCTACAACATTTCAGGAATACATAAATATATATACACTTTTCAAGTTGACACTTAGCTATATTCTATATGCATGAGCAACTTGAGTCTGAAGGGAAACTAACTAATCAGAATATGAAAATAATAATTATAGGCTTCAGAACAAAAAAGGATGTGCAATACATTTGAGCTAAGGAATTTCATGATGTTAAGCATCTGGCAGAAAGAATCCACTGGAAGAGAAATATGTGTTACAATCCAGACAAAAATTGTTAGGGGTCTGAACTACGATGATATATACTGGAACAGGATGGATGGTGAATAGCAATTTAAAAGAATATACAAGGTTTGGCAAGTGGTAATGGAGACCTCAAAGATGATGCTGAAATTTTGCGGTTAAATGTGGTAGAAAAATCAGGAGAAGGAGCTGTTGTTTAGTAATGAAGATATAATCCTACTTTTCTAACCTATGGAAATTAAGATGCTCATGGAATAGTATGGTGGATGTATAAAAGAGTTGACAGAAATATAGGTGTGAGGCTTAGAAGAGGAATACTGGAGCTAGACATAGATTTGAGAGTTGTCTGCCAAAAGGTCATAGTTGAACATGCTTGAGTAGATGAACTTGCTAAGGAAAAAAGTTCAGAAAGAAGGCCAGGAAAAAAGGATTTGTGAAGGAGACAGAGAATGTATGTTCAGAGAACATTTCAGAAATCAAAATAGAAGAGAATTTCAAGCAGAATGGAACTTTTAGGAACAGCTGATTCTTCTTTGTTTTAAGGTTTAAAATATCCCCTATTGCTAATGACTAAGAAAAGCTTATTGTATTTAGACATTAGGAGGTCATTATTAAACTTGTACAATTTTATTAGTGTGTAGGTGGAAGTCAAACTGAAAAAGGTTAAGAAAAAAGAAAGCAAAATATGCAGTTTTAGAAAATGACCAAAGGTATGGATGTCTCTTTGTTTACTGAAATGTCTAGCTTTCTTTTGCATAGATCTCAATGATTTAATCACTGAAGTATCTAAAATGTTTTATTATAAGGTAATCATATTTATATCCCTACGGCCAGGACATAAAAGGCAATGTGGCCCAAGATATGCATAACTTAAGTATTTTAATTTATAAATGAAATATCTTTCCCCCCTAAGAAAGTTCTCTATTCATGATCTTATTCATCCTTTCTAGAAAGAATCTATAATCCTTGACATTTGATTATTTAATCACTTTCATTTGTAGTATCATCAATTTAGTGCTAGAAGAAACCTTGGAGTTCATTTAGGCACAATTCAATATCTCCAAGGTACACCTCCTTCACCTCCAATTTGCAGATGAGGAAGCTGAGATGGAAAGATGGTGTTTTTCCCTCTACATATTTCTATAGTTGAGTTCCACAGTAATTGACCAAATAAATGTAGTCTGAAGGCAAGAATTCAAGGTCTAATACTTGGTACTTTTGGAAGTTGCTAATTGACTGGCTAATTTAACTTGGTGTTCTTTTCAGTGAACTAATGTTTATAGTTTTTGTTGCAAATGATAGGATTCCTGGCTGTGTCATAGCTATTTGGCTGAGACTGGGTCTCAGGAATAAGGACAACTCTTTAGGAGACCATGTTGATTTCTAAATGTGGGCAGATTTTTAGCACTTCAGTTTACAGTGTGATTTGAAGATTTCTAATCTCTCTAGAGGTGTTTAGAAATGTTACTACAAATATTTGCCGAGTTAGCTATATCACACTGAAAGGTGTCTGTGTAAGAAATAAATAGCAGAAATTGAAATTGAGTTTTGACATATTTTTTTTCATAATGGGGGGTTGAGTGGGGGAAGGGACATAGAGACAAAAACATCTCAGGGTAAAACAGCTGACTAAAACAGAAAAAAAAATCTCTTTTTAACCTCCCCATCTGCTACATACTGTATTTCTTTTGCAAATACCAAGTTTAATGAAATACACACCACCGAATGCAAAATGCATTGAAGTGGGAATAACAATCACCAACTTCTGACTGGTAATATGTTTACTATAATAAATAAGTTGCCTGAACAGCTGTTCATTTTTTTTTACAATTTCTCACATTATTCCTGTCTTTGAAAGGCTTAAAAAAAACCCAAGCTTCAGTGAGGCTATTTGGTTTTTAAATCTAACAGATTAATGATAATCTTGTTAGCATTAGGATGGTAACTTTCATTTAATGGATGAGTCATACCATGAATCTTAGGAAATTCTAGGGGCTTTCTACTATAACCTGAAGCAGCTGATCCCTAGTAGCTCCTGGTAATGGTCCTAATGAGAGCTCTGATATTACTCCCATTCAGGGGCTAACTTTGGGCAGTACATCAAAGCAGAGAGAGCAATAATTTCTGAGGAGGTACTTATTATAGAGTGCCCATAATTCTGTAGTTGTAGTTTATTTAGAAATGGATTAGTTTGGATAGAGGAAAAGAGAAGGTGCTAGGTGAGATTTCTGTGTGAAAACACAATAAGGCTTTAGATTTCAGTTATGTCTGGATGATTTTCTCTTTTTTCTTTAGGTTGTATATGCTTCTAGATGTTAGAAAATTCTCATAGGGTGGGCTATGTTGTGATGAAAGTTTGGGGCTCAGAGAACTGGATGATGATGACAGCTGTGACTTCAGCCCATTTTCATTCTCTTCATCATGCTAGCATCATAAGACACAGGACCTTTTGCAACCACAGATATAAGAATCCTAACATCTATTTTCAGACTCTTCCTATCATTTTACTGAGTGAATGGAAAAGAAACCAATGTGTAACACTGAATTCAGTATCATCAAAGAAGATAGTCTCATTTCTGAGAGTATAATTTGACTTTGATCTCATAGTGCACCAAATGAGGTTTAATAAAAGATGAATTCTTATTAACAAATGTTTATTATTTGTTCCTTATTGAAGAGGGCCATGACATCACAAAGGTGATGTCATAATTTGCAAGTGAAGTGGATTTAATTGAAGGTGAACTGTGCAGTCACCAGCCATCTACGTCCAGTGGCAAGATATAGATCAGGATAGCTGCAGATGGCCTGAGATGGCCCTTATCCTTAATTACTGAACAGTCATTACTTCAGTCAAACTGAGACCTGGGAAAGACCTTATTTTATTAAGAAACACCAATGAATTGGGAAGCAGTCTACAGAAGTAGAAAGGGTGCTAAATTTAAGAGCATTCAATTTGAGGTCATAAGTCCGAAATTCAAATACTAGCTCCCCTCCTTTCCTCTTCCTTTCTTCTCCTTTTTCCTCTTTCCTCTCTCTTCTTCCTCTCTTTCCCTCTGTATTTCCTCTTCCCCTCACTTTTCTCTACCTCTCTCCTTCACCTTTTTTTTTCCAATCCTTCCCCTCTCTCTTTTCCTCTCTTTTTCTATTAGTATTCCCCCTCCCTACTCTTTCTTCATATGCTTACTCTCAGCTCTAGCTCTGTAATTTCAAGTTTCTAAAATTTCCTTTAGGTTCTCGTATTATAACAGAGAGGCAGCTAGATGACTTAGTGGTTAGAGCCCTGAGCCTGGCATTAGAAAGATCTGAATTCATATCTAGCCTCAGATATAGCTAGCTATGTAAGTCTGGTCAAACCACTTAACTCTTGTTTGCTTCAGTTTCCTCAAGTGTAAAATGGGGGTAATAATAGCAACTATTCCACAGGGCAGAAGCCAGATTTGATCCCAGATTTTTTTACTCTACATCTGACAATTTTTTTCTTTGCTGTTAAGACCCTTGTTGAAGCCTTGTGATTCTTATTCTGGTGTACAATAAGGACTGAGGTGTAGCTATATACATTCTGGTTTTAGGAAAGACTTCATCTATAATGAAGGCAAGCACTGCTTTTTACCTAAAACTTGGAGGATTCTTGGGCCAAAGATAAAACTATTATTTACTGAATACAGGCAGTCCTCCAGGGCAGAGGCATCAAACTCACTGCCTGCTGATCCCACGTGGTTTACAATAGTCTGGTCTGGAGTGCTGCTGAGGCAGATCATAATGTAATTGGGAAATACTTAATAAAATAAATAAAAACACAGTACATTTTAATAATGCTACATTTTAAACTAAGTCAATAAACTGTCCATGGGAATGCTTATGTATATATTAGTGGTCCCCATTTTTTATTTGCAGTTGACATCCTTGATCCAGGATGCAGGCCCTCTAAGATGCATAGCTATATGGAAATTATGGAGAATCTCTATTAATCAATTACTCAGCATTTGTTAAGTAGCTAGGACTGTCTTCAAGTACACCCATACACACCCATAACAAAAAAACAGAGACAGTTCTTGCCCTAAAAGAGTATACATTTTATATTATAGTAAGATGTGCTACTTAATTTAAAAAAAAAAACTTGTAAAATTTACTCTATTATCTATGAAAGTGGCTTTGAACTCAGCCTAGCACTAGTCTCACCAGCTTTTTTGGTTTGCTGACTGACTCCATTCTCTATCCATAATTAATTCCTGCTGGTTACCATCCCTTTCACCTTTCCTACTCCCTAGAATGATATTCCTGTATCTCCTTTTCTCCCTTCCTTTTCTTTTATTTCTATCTCTTCTACTTCTCCCAGTCTGCCTTCTCCCATCTTCAGATTTAATATCAATTTTACCATTGTTATGACTTATTACTATTATTCCTACTGCAATATAGAATTTTTCCTTTAAGTAGACTACCTCAACATCTGTGTCTTGACTAAACCCTTTCTTCCCAATTCTGCAAATTCATTACTAGCATCTTCTGTATTTCACTATAAATCTCACTTGGCTTTAATAGTTCTAGAGATAAACTCTTTTTTACCCCATTATTACAGGTCTATCCTGTGTACTACAATGCAAGAAGACCAAACCACCAGACATTTGATATGCTGAATAAAATAGAATATGATATATACCTACTCAATCTTTTGGGACTATTCTGATAGTCTCAGAGTTCTTCCATTATGGGGACAAGAAGTATTTTAGAATTGATATGCTATCCCAGAAGGCCTTCAAGGTCTTTAGGCCTTGTAAATCCATCCAGTCCTTAGATTTTTATCTTTGGGAGTTCATAGTTTAAAATGAAAGTTGGAAACCTTCACCCAAGTAGTAGACTCTGAAAAATAGAATGGTGTTAACAGAATTCAATGATTCAATTAGGAACAAGAAATAGCAGAATAACATCAAAACTTGCAATTTTAGTTATGACTAATAAGAGAATTCATTTAACTTTTCTATCTAGGTTTATTATAAATGTTATGTTTTTGTTTGTATTTTTACAGAGTGGGAAGAGGTAGAAAGAAAAGACAATAAATGCTTGTTAATTTGAAAAACAATTTTCAAATTATCTCTATGGTTTCTTTAGATTCAAAACTGCTTTGCTGATTGTAACAGATTTTCACTTTCCTCCATCTAGTCTCATAATTTTAGGAGGCCCTAAGATTGCCAGATAAAGATCAGGAGTGTCAAAATTTAGGATTCCTGATCTACTGTACTGTTTTTCTGGAATATACTAAGTATATTCCTAAGAATTCTAGTATGATCTCAATATATCTAGTTATAGGGGAAATAAAGGGAAGTTCATGATATGCAAAGAATTTGGGGGCTAATTGGGGAAGCCAGCAGTTTCAGTTCTTTTTTTTTTTTTTTTTTTTTGCTGAGACAATTGGGGTTAAGTGACTTGCCCAGGGTCACACAGCTAGGAAGTGTAAAGTGTCTGAGACCAGATTTGAACTCAGGTTCTCCTGATTTCAGAGTTGGTGCTCTATCCACTGCACAACCTAGAGCAGTTTCAGTTGTAATGGTATAATTAAAACAAATAAACATGTTTGTAAAAAATTTATTCTGGAACACTACTGCTGAGCAAATAACATACATGGTTGAGATCCTACAGTTCCTTATTTTCTCTTAAATTTTTTAGTTATCTTCTAATTCACTGAGATTTTTTCAACAGCTTTTGTTGTATACCTGCATTTACCACTTACTCTTGAAAAATACACATGAATGGAGTTCAGTTCTTTCCTACTCAAGACCCTGATCTTACCCAAAATAGTAATCATTCCATTTTATGAGCAATACCATAGGGTTGATGGAGATGCCCTGTTCAGTAGAGTCTTGGTGTTGGTGAACTCACGGGCATAAGTTATACGCAAGCTATATTTGACCTGCCTATGGACTTCTCTGCTCCTTGTTATTGCATCCCACTTTGGCTTCATGTTGAATTAATCTTTTGCATTAAACAAAAGGTGCTAAAGAATACTTGTAATTCAGAAACTGGATTGTATTTTTAACCTTAAATTCAATCATTTGATGAGTATATGTCCAGTTAGTTTAATTTTAGGGACCATTCTTAATAATACTTTCTGTCAAAAATTGGATTTTTGCTGACCTTTTAAGCTACCAAAAGAATAGGCTATTGAGGGACTCGAGAACATTTCACATTTAGTAGTCTTTTGAAGAGACTGAAGGAAAGGGTGGGAGTGGATCTTCAAATGTTTATTTCTTTTCTCAAAGAGAAAGAAAGAAAAAAAGGAGGAAAGAAAGGGGGAAAAGGAGGAAAAAAGAAAGAAAGGAAGGAAGGAGGGAAGGAAAGAAGGAAGGAAAAGAGAGAGGAAAGAAGGAAGGGAGGTAGGTAGGAAGGAAGGAGTGAAGGAAGCAATAAAGGAAGGAAGGGAAGAAGGAAGGAAGCAATGTAGGAAGGAAGGGAGGAAGGAAGGAAGGAAGGAAGGAAGGAAGGAAGGAAGGAAGGAAGGAAGGAAGGGAGGAAGGAAGGGAGGAAGGAAGGGAGGAAAGAAGGGAGGAAGGAAGGAAGGAAGGAAGGGAGGAAGGAAGGAAGGAAGGGAGGAAGGAAGGAAGGGAGGAAGGGAGGAAGGGAGGAAGGGAGGAAGGGAGGAAGGGAGGAAGGAAGGGCTATGAGGAAAGCCAGAGTGCCTCAGTGATTGGTAGGACCAAATCCTTTTATCTAATGAATCATTTGCCATTTCCTTCAGCTGGGATCTGAGTAGATCACAAGCTTTTGGAATGAGTCAGCCCTGTACCAGGGCTCTGCCTCTCCTGTCAGAAGCACTGCTTCTCAAACCTTGATTCAGTCTGTGCTGGCTTTACCATAAAGTTTGTCAGCTGATTGGCTTTGATTGTCAGATTAAATCAGACATGGTCTCATGTAATCACTTTTCCATCGAGCATCTTGTCTTTGAAGTTAGCTTTGTTGAGCTTTCAATGAGTTTTATAAATCCAGAGTTCCAAATGCAAGGGAAGAACAAGAACCTTCAGCAAATAGATTTTTTTAAAATTACTTTTCTTTCACTGTTTCTGGCTACTTCTTTGTATATATACATAGACATATACATATATATTTCTCTTTCTGTTTTTATGTCTCTATTTTATCTCTGTTCATTTGTCTTTATAACTGTTTCTCTGTCTTTCTTGCTGTCCCTGTCATACACACCTGAATAAGCATAGATTAATATCTAAAATTGTATGGCCTTTTAAAAATGACATGCCAATCTTCCAGATTATGTTAATGAAATTTTCACTGTTCTATTATAGGCTAATAGGTTTGGAGTTAGAAGTGGCTTTAGCAATCACCTTGTTGAATCCTCTTATTTTATAATTGAAGAAACTGAAACTCAGAGACCTTTTCCCTAAATACTCAAGGATAGTGAGGGATTCAGGATTTGAAGCCACAGAGCCAGTGTTCTTTCCACTGTAAATTTTGTCTCTCAAATCAGTAATTTTTTCAATTTGTCATTATCAAGGGGTTCAAAAACAATTAATCTATTGCTTTTGTCCCATTTTTCATCTCTAAAGAAAGTCTAAAAGATGAAGATTAGACAAAGACTCTTGGCTTTTCTTTAGTTATGACCAGTTGGGTCAAAAAGTATTGAATGAGACTTTAGTCCACCTGTGTGGAATAAATAAAACAGCAGTGTGTTTTAAAATCTTTCATTCAAGGAATCAATAATGTTTTCATTTTTCCCATTTAGAATTAAAGACAGTAACTAGGTGACATAGTAGATAGATTACCAGGTCTGGAGTCAGAAAAGCTCTTCTTCCTGAATTTAAATCTGGTCTCAGGAACTCCCTATCTGTGTGATCCTGGACGAGTCAGTTAGCTCTCTCAACTGTAAAATGTCCTGGAGAAGAAAAAGACTCCAGCATCTTTGCCAAGAAAACCCCAAATGGGCTCAAGTGATGACTGACTTGAAGGTATGACTGAAATGACTAAACAACAACAGCATTTACTAGAAAGAAAAATAACCACATGAAATGATCTTTATGGTTCTGAAATGAAAGACAACTTTCCCTTCGGTAAGTAGAACACATTGAAAGTAGATGTTCCTGTGTTAATAGCAGAAGGCAGTATTACTACTCCAATGTGTTACAAAGTAGGTAAGGAAAGTAAAAGACAGTGCAACAGTAACTTTTCCTCTGAAACACTGAATTTAGAGAACTAAGCTTTCAGTTTATCTTATCCTATCCTATCTTAGACATATATTTAGTAGTTATGAATAAAAGAAAAGAAAAGCTCTCATCATTGGAATTCTTACCATTGCAATCCCTGGTATTATCAAATGTTTTAACCTCAGAAACTGATAGGATTTTATCAATGGAAATATCATTAAAGAAGAAGCATTAAAATTTTTTTTGCCATTGGACCCTAAGGCTTATAGGATACTACCATCTGACCAGTAGCTATGTGTAGTCTCATTTTTCTATTTGTATCCATTTGTATTTGTATATATTTCAATGCATTTTGCACATCACTTTATATGTAGTAAAAATTTAATAAGCCCGCCCCCCTCTCTCCTTCCTTCCCCCCCTCTCTTCCTTCCTTCCTTTTCTCTTTCCCCTTTTCCTTCATCTTGACCAAACTCAGATCTCTTCCTAGCCAATTCCAGACCATGCCACTATCTCCCATTAGGATGCAAACTCCTTGAAGGAAAGCATTATCTTTTTTGTATTATTAACTCCAGCATTTAGTCCAATTCCTGGAATATACTCAATAAAACCCTGTTCATTCATTCATGCATTCACTCAGTCACTCTATCAATTTATCAATTTATGAATTCTGGGATACAATATCTAGAAATTCTGTAGACTTATTCAGAAACTACAGCTTTTGGGGAAAATCACAGAGCTCTTTTTTGGAGGAAGGAAAGAAGAGAGAGGGTATTAAACAAAAAGGACAAGAAAGCCAATATTAGGGAGTATAAGCAGCCACTAAAAAGGATGGAAGTTCGAGTAAGAAAGATCAAATAAACAAATGAGTAGTCTCTCTGACATGCCCCACATCTTCCCTCTTGATCCAGTCAATATTGTCTCCAGGTTAGAATTTCCATCACAACCTCTAGTTTTCTTCTTTATCTTAGTCTCTTGGAGCTTAGTTCTTGGAAGAAGCAGTCATACTAATTTGGCTAGATTCTTGCTTCATAACTAGTTCCAAATTCAGAGACTATTTCCTTTTCCCAGGATAAAGTTTTTTCCCCCTACCTGGCTTACTTAAGCACTTGAACATGATAGCAGCCATTCCCTGGGAGAGAGGGATACCACAGAGTTCATCAGAAGAAGGTTGAGTAGAAAACTGACCAATGCTATTCTTCAGGAGAAGTAAAGTTTAGCACTAAATTAAAGCATAGTTGAAAACGTGTTGATGAGATTGCAGTAATTTTTGAGGACCCAAGGTTTCCTTCTTCATACATACATCTCTGCAGCTTTCGGTAGTGTCTGTTTGCCCCGAGAAATTTCAAGTACAGAGATGTATCTCACTTTTATTTGTGTACCTTGGGGAAAGTTACATCAAATCAAATTTTATTAGGTAATTATTACAATACTTATATGTTATTATTGTATATTATTATTATGTACTGCACATTATGCTAAGTGTTAGGGAAACAAAAAAAGGCAACCTCTCCATGCCCTAGGAGGTCATATCTCAATGATGGAGATGACATATAAACAAACATATACATAAGACATATATCTAGGGTAAATTGGAAGTAATATCAGAGGAACTAATAAGAGGGATTGGTGAAAATTTCTTAAAGAAAAGGGAATATGAGTTAGATCTTGAAGAAAGTTAGGGAATCTAAGTCACAGGGCTAAGGAGGAAAAAATTCCAGATATAGGGGATAGTCAAAGAATAGGAATGGAGCTAGGAAATGGAGTGGTTTGTTGAAAAAACAAGGTTTGTGTAAGTCATAGAATGTATGGAAAGGAAAAAAAAGTATAAGAACTCTGAAAAAGTGGGCATGGGCCAGTTTGTAGAGGGCTCTACAAGCCAAATAAAGGATTGTTTAATTTAATTTAATTAATCTTGGAGGAAATAAGAATCACTAGAATTGACTGATTACAGGAGAAACATAATGAGATCAGCACTTTGGAAGGATCCCATTGACAAGCTAATTGAGGATGAATTTTATGGAGAGAAACTTGAGGCAACCACCTAAATTGCAATAGACCAAGGCTATTCAATAGTCCAGGCATGAAGTGATTCTACACTAGGGTAGAAACATTGAAAAAAAGAGAGAAGAGACAATACCTGGGAGATTTTGTAAAAGTACAATCAATAGGGCTTAGCATATATGTGAGAGAGTAAGAAATTGAGGTTGATACCTAGGTTGTGAGTCTTGAGGATTGGGAAGATGGTGATTCCTTTGGTAGCAATAGGGTTGTTCAGAAGAAGACAATTTTGGGAGTAAGATAATGAGTTCTTTTGGACATAATGAATTTAAGATGCCCATAACAGTATTTAATATTTATATATGCTTAAAATGGACATCCCCTCACTCAGTGACAGTTTTGGACACATTTATTACAATGTGTGTGTATATGTGAATATACACATATGTGTATATATGTTCTACTAAATAGAGTTTATATATATGTATATATAGTAACTTTTTCAATATAATTGGTTTCCTTTGCAAACCATTGTATTTTATTTTATGCATTTAAAAATGATTTTGCAAAAGATATTCATAGACTTCAGACTTCTTTAGGAGTCTATAACACAAAACCAATTAAAAACCTATGCTCTAGGCATATATATTTTCTCCAGTTGCTGATTCCATCTCTCACCAAGAAATCACAATTCCTATGTTTTAAGTCATGATCTAGAAATTCAGATCTCAATTTTATTATGATATAAAGATTTAAATTCTGAAACCTACTGCTCTATTCTAAAATCTCTTCTTATATCTCATATCAGTACCACTGATAAAAACAATATTACATCTGTGTTTTTAGGAGCTGGGTTTTCCAGTTTCCCTCCCAAGATTTTATTATGTTATTCTCCTTACAATATGGGTGCGTGTGTATGTATACACACATGTATACAATACAAATATATGCATGCATGTACAGGTATGTACATACACATGAATGTATGCATGTACACATGAGGGAATTATTATTTTACTATCATATTAATAAAAACAATAAATAAATATTCATTTACTCTTTAAGATCTAGCTTTTATTAAAATGAGTTTCTGATTGGGCAGCTAGGTATCTAGCACTGGATAGAGCACCAGCTCTGAAGTTAGGAGGACCTGACTTAAAATCTGGCCTTAGACACTTAACACTTCCTAGCTGTGTACCCTAGGCAAGTCACTGAACCCCAATTGCCTCAGGGGGGGAAAAAGAATTTCTGATCGATGAGAGTGCCCCTAGCACTCAAGGAAACATGTTATTCAATTTTGGGCAGAATATCACCTAACTAGGAGACCTAACTTCTGTTTACAATGTAAATAGAATCCAATCTAGGCTAGTTTTTAGTCTCTCCTTGTACCTCTCCTTTAGAATTTAGGGCGACCAGGAAAATAAAGGAGAAAAACAGCCAGAGTAGTCTGGATGGTGATGGATTTCCCCTGCCCAGATTGCTGGAGGTAAGTGAATCTATGATCAAACCACTTCTTAGCAGGAGGAACTGAAAACTTCTTTTTTTTTTTATTAAAGCTTTTTATTTGTATAACATATGTATGGGTAGTTCCCCAGCATTGATCTTTACAAAGCTTTCCATTACAAATTTTACCCCAGTCCCTTCCCCTCCCCTAGATGGCAGGAAGTCCACTACATGTTAATAACGTTAAAATACTTGACAAGTTGTGCAAAAAAAAAATCCTATCTACAAGAAAAAAAAAAAAGAAAATCAGAGAAAGGCAACACAATGCAAGCTAACATCAATAGAGAGCATGAAAATGTTATGTTGTGGCCCACATTTCATATACCTCTCTCTGGGTGTATATGGCTTTCTTCACTGAACAATTGGAACTGGTTTGAGACAATTCTTTGCTGCAGAGAGCCATGTCCATCAGAGTAGATCATCATGTATTATTGTTGTTGCTGTGTATAATGATCTCCTGGTTCTGCTCATTTCACTCAGCATCAGTTCATGCAAGTCTCTCCAGGCCTCTCTGAAATCGTCCTGCTGGTCGTTTCTTACAGAGCAATAATATTCCATAACATTCATATACCATAATTTATTCAGCCACTTTCCAATTGATGGGCATCCATTCAGTTTCCAGTTTCTAGCCACTACAAAAAGGGCTGCCAGAAACATTCTTGCACATGTGGGTCCCTTTCCCTCCTCTAAAATCTCTTTTGGATATAAGCCCAATAGAAACACTGCTGGGTCAAAGGGTATGCACAGTTTGATAAGTTTTTGAGCCTAGCTCCAAATTGCTCTCCAGAATGGTTGGATCCATTCACAGTTCCACCAGCAATGTAGTAGTGTCCCAACTTTCCCACATCCCTTCCAGCATTCATCGTTATCTTTTCCTGTCATTTTAGCCAATCTGACAGGTGTGTAATGGTACCTCAGAGTTGTCTTAATTTGCATTTCTCTGATCAATAGTGATTTGGAGCAACTGGAACTGAAAACTTCTTGCCCACCTCTTCATTAAATGCCCATCAAATAGGTTTTTCACTTGTCAGAGGCATTCCTTCTTACAAAGGTATTTAAGACATTCAGTGTCCTCATTGTTGTCTTTGGTTATTAAAACCACTGACCATCAATTTATTGATTGCCAATTAGTCTAATTAATACATTAATTATTAATTACACAGAAATTCTTCTTCTTTGGGTTTCATGCACATATCTGTTATATATATATACATACACATATACGCATACATACACAAATGTATATGCATGTATTACAAGTTTATGGACTCCACATTATGAACCCTTGGCCTAAAGTCTTGTAACTTTAATTAGAAGGGCTTAAACTGAAAACAGAGAGAGAGAGAGACAGAGAGAGACAGAGATAGACAGAGACAGAGAGAGAAAGAGAGATAGAGAGAGAGAGAGAGAGAGAGAGAGAGAGAGAGAGAGAGAGAGAGAGGGAAAAGGCAATGAAAACAATAAAATATGGGAGGAAAGCATTTTGGATTTAGAATTAGATAATCCAAATTCAAATCCTGACTCTGCCTATTTAGTAGCTGTATAACTTTCAGCCAATGACTTAGCCTCATTGGAACTTAGTTTTCCTCATTTGTATAGGTAAGGGCTTAGACTAGATGCTTTCTGAGGTCCCTTCTAGAGCTAGGGCTCTGAAAATGAGGGACCTAGTCTAGATGACATGAATGAATTCTTCCATTTATAAATCTATGATCTTTCAAATAAATAACTGAAGTCAGTAGGATTCTCTGAAGCAATGATTAACCAGGAATGGGGGATACCTCTTAGTGTACTGGTATCTGCTGCTAAGTGGATGCTGAGCATGATTGCATTTTGCTTTCATGGAAGTTTAAATCAACCTGTCTGATACTTGGCATCAATAGCTATGGTTTGTTGCATAGGCTCCTAGATTTCAATCTAGAAGGAATTTCAGAAACCATCTATTCCAACCTCTGTCCTGCCATTAGGTGACTCAGTAGATAGAGCTTAGGGCTTGGAGTTAAGACAACTTGGGTTCAAATACTGCCTCAGACATTTATTAGTTGTTTGACACTGGGCAAATATCCTTTCTGTGCCTCAATTTCCTCAACTCTAAAATTGGGAGAATAGTAGCATCAACCTCTCAGAGTCGTGAGGATCAAATGAATTAACAGGTAAAGTACTTAATCTCTCTGTGCCTCAGTTTCTTCATCTGTTAAATGGGTTTAATAATAAGCACTTACCTCTCCGGGTTGTTGTAAGGATTAAATGAGATAATAAATGTAAATTTCTTAGTAGAGTGCCAGGCACATAATAAGCATGATATAATGTTAACTACTATTAGCTGTTCTTATTAAGAGAGCTTTATAAATGCTATTGCTGTTGTTGCCTTTGTGGTTATTGTAATTATTTTTTAGTTGAGGAAACTGAGACTCAAGGAGGCTCAGTGACTTCCCCAAGGTCATAAGATAATAACTAGAATAATTGGGATTTAAACCCAAGTTCAAGGCCAAATCCAACATCTTCTAAGAACTATACATGAGTGTGTTTACAAAGCACTTTGCAAATGTCAGTTGCTATTTAAAGGAAAGTACTTTGGGTGCATTAAAATTTTCATCAGCATTGATAATAGTCTGTTTTAGCCCTAATCTCCCTCCCCTCCCTTCCTTCAAAAGATGAATGCAGATATATAATCAAGGAATTGCAGCTGGAGACTGACCTCAAGGTATCCAGAGGCACTGGATTTTGCATATATATATATATATATATATATATATTCATCTTATGTAGTGACTTGTCAGAGAATCCAAAAGGAATCCTGTTTTGTCTTTGGTGGGGGGGCATAGTTCTTCCTCTCAAGTTGCTGTCAAAACTTGTATCAGTCTAAAGAGTGTTAACACTTTTACCTTTGGCAACTGGAGAGATCAAAGGAGGGCCTTTAATGCTTCTACTTATATGTACAGATGGCAATATCACATAAAAGATCAATATTTTATCTGTAGGCAAAGAATTACCTCAGCCGATTGAGATGGAGAAACAAAAGACCTGGATATTTTTAGTCAGGTATGGGGAACTATGGACATCAAACCAAAATGTTAACATGAAGCATTTCTCATTTCATTGTTGTTGTTGTCATTGTTGTCACTTGTTCTTCATTCTTGAAGAAGACCATGGTATCAAGGAAGTGATGCTATGCCTTGCAAGTGAATTGGTTTAACCAGCTTCACTTTCTCCTCCATCTGGGTCCAGTGGCACGCCATACATCAGAATGACTGGAAATGGCCCTGGATGATCCCCATCTAGACTCTTAAGAGCTTTGGTGGTGGGTCCTACCCATTGAGGGGAGCTGGACAGTGGCATCTCTGGCCCTTTTGGAGAGGAGAGAGTCAGAAAAGACAGGAAAAATAAACACTGAAAGTCTATTTTTGGTGGGCCCATGTACTTCTTCCTTTTTGTTTTCATCTGAAAAAATTATGCTATATTGGATTTGTCAAAATAGAGAGCTACTTCTATATACATAGCTGTTTCAGGGAAATTTCTTTGGAAAGGTAAATGAATTGTGAGCGAAGTCTTTCAGAATGATTTTCCCCCCAAGATGAAATATTTTATGTGTTTATTTCATGGGGCTATTACTCCCTAGACCTCATTAATCCAGCAACTCTTGGTACTTCCTTTCCTCTTGGCTTTATTTTTAAGATAACTTAAACATTTGTATCCTTTCAGTTTTATCGATATGACATTTTTGTATTTTCCTCTTTTTGGGACAAGTCTAATGATGTGTTTTGTTTTTGTAAGTGGTCTTTTGTAACAAAGTAAAACATTTAAATAAAACTAATAATACTGTAACCTCATCTGAAAGTATACAATACTTTTCACATTGATAAGACCCCCTATCTCTTTATTTTTTTTAAATAGCAGATTAATTTTTTCCTTCTCACTCATGTGCCATAATCTTTTTAGAAAGCTAGTTTCTTAGAACAAATAGTCAATCAAAATAAAATCCCTCACTGTCTCTATATAAATACACATAATAGTGTGTATGGAAACATATATGTATATACACAGAGATACATGCAGGTTTTACACATATATGTTTTTAATCACACAAACATGTGCATATATATTTTTTCAATCATTTCCAGCATGTCCATCTATTCATGACCCCATTTGGGATTTTCTTGGTAAAGATATTAGAATGGTTTGCCATTTCCTTCTCCAGTTCATTTCACAAATGAGGACACTGAGGCAAACAGGGTTAAGTGACTTGCCAGGGTTATATGTGCATACATGTATACCTGTGTGTGTACACACACACACACATATACACACCTCATCCTGAAACCCTACATCCATCTCATCTCTGTAATAGATTGTATACTTCATCATCAATTCTTTGGAATTAAGATTGGCCATTGTATTGATTGTAGTTTTTACAGCTTTCAAAAATGTTTACTTTTACAATGTTATTTGTTGTATACATTTGTATAAAAAGGCAGGAAAGTACCCTCTAAAGCTAACACATAACACTTTTATAGTGATTCAAATACTGAATGATGGAGCAAGAAACTCTAAAGAAGCACCACACAGTCAGTTCATAACCAGCGCATTGTTTAACAGTCAGGATTTCAACAGGCTAAAATCATGTCTAAGCTAATAAAATGAAATTTAATATGGACCAAGATAAAGTCCTATACTTGGGTTCAAAAAGTCAACTTCAGAAATCTAAGACAGAGGAGGTGTGGTTAGACAACAGGTTGTGGGGAAAAGATCTGGAGATTTAATTGATTTCATTCTCAGTATCTTTAAACGATGTGACATTACAGCTTTAAGAAAACTATGCACTCAGACTACCTAAGTGAAAGTCTATCTACAGTAGGGAAGTGATAGTCCTGCTGCCATGATCAGAGTGTGCTCTTTGAGTAACATCTTCAGTTCTGGGAGGGTTGTTGCAGAATATTCTGATCAGAGGGACTGGGATGTGATAGAATTCTAAACTATGTCATATGGGGATCAGTAGAACAAACCAGGGATATCTAGAAAAGAAGATTTAGAATTTGGAGAGGAGCATGATAGCTGCCTTCAGATATTTGAAGAGTTATCATCTGAAAGAGTTTTAGATTTGTTGTGTTTGGGCCCAATGGGCAGAAATTTGAGCAGTTTGTAGAAGTTGGAGAGAAGTAGATTTTGACAACATAAACAATAACTTTCTAATAATTGTAGTTGTCCAAAAAAATTGAATGAATCAGTTCAAAGAATCCTGGAGTCTCTAATGCTAGAAATCTTATGGTAAAGACTGGATAGCCACTTATCATGAATGTTAGAGTATGGATTCATATTTAGGCAGAGCTTAGACTAAATGGTCTCTAAAGTCCATTTCAACTCAAAGATCCCATTGTTTTATAAATTTAAGACAAAACTGGGGAATAGAAGGTATGCTGGATCTGCAGTCAGAAGATTTGGTGCTTATTACCTGTATCATCTTGAGCAAGTGGCTTCCATTCTCTGGGCTTCAGTTTCCTTGTTTATAAAATGAGGGTGTTGGATTAGATGATTTCCAAGGTCCCTCATGAATCCTTCAAATCTATGTTTTTAATGTTTCCCAGGAAGAGTCACAGGCTGAAAGTTGGCAAACTTGAATTCTAGTTTTATTCTGCAACTAGCTATTGTGTAGTCTTAAAGAAACTCTGTTTCAGAACTCTTCTCTGTGAAATTGGTGAGATTATATGGAAAAGTTTTTTGAAAAGTCGAAAATGATAAAAGCATAGCATAACTAGAGCAAATCCTGCAGTATAGCAATGGGAAAAGGCCAGTTTTGGGGATCCCCCCTGCAATGGCAGAAGGATGGTAAATAGGATCAGATTTAAACCCTGACCTATGTTGTTCTATAATCTTAGATGATACTCCTATCTGGGGCCTCTTGCCTAGACTGAATCTTTGATTTCTTACCCTATCCTACCTACTAAGATACTGAATCTTGGTCACAATATGCAATTTGGCCTGATGCTTCTGACAATGACCTTGTTCTTTGGTTTAATGATAACTGCATTCTGCCTTCCTCACACGCACATACCCGTACAAAAAGTAAAATGAAATTTAGAGTCAAATTCCTGGAAATGTTAGAAAAGATTTACACTAAATGCAGTGATATTATTTCACACTTCCATGATAATGGAATGCAGTTCAAGTATAACAAAGCCAGATTGACATGAAACTATTTAGGCTTTTTCATCTACCTACTTGTTCAACTCTTCACTTTATCTTTTGTTTTGGGGAAAGATATCATTACCTACCTACCTCCCAGCCTTTCAGCTTGATAAACAGCCACTTAAAGCAGAGATGACCTTTAAAAAAATTTTTTTTAGCTTTGTTAGGTTCCCCATGCCAAAACCACCTCTCTCTTTTTTTCTTTTATGAAACACCCTATTTTCCAGAGCTAAAGCCCAGCAAGCCAGCCTTGGTATACCCTGAACTCGACATAACTACAATTCTTTGCACTTACCTTCTGGATGAATTCAGCCAAAACAAAATCCCAGAATTGTTTCACACCAGCAACAGATGGTCCTTCAGCTCAGATCAGTACCTACGGAAACCACATTCAGTCTGTGAAGCTCTTCTATGAATTAAACTTGTCCCATTGTTGCTGTTACCCCTCATAATCAGGGCTACAGCTCACTGTGTAGCCACTAGTATATGTATTGAGATTTGACCACATTAACTCAAGTTACTTACTAGAGGAAGCACCACAAATGTATCTAGTATCTATCCTTCAAGAGACTAAAGAAAGGGTTTTGTTTATGAGCACTGTTAGCATTTTGGTTTTATTTTTTATTTTATTTTTTCATAGTTAACTATGGTTTGTGATAAGCTGTGTGAGCTCTCTGATATTTTTAAGAGTTATCAGCAGCTATAAAACCTCTGTGATTCTTTAGTCATTTGTTTTTTGGGGGTAACAGCTTAAACTTATTAGTCCTCCAAAGGTAGGCTTTCTGTTAGGCTATACCAATAATTAAACATTTGTTTAAAAGGCTTTAATTTCTAGTGACTGCTGGGCTAACCCAAACAGAACTTATTAAATGTTAATTAAATGCAATATTAGTGATTTTAACAACTTCAGAACCAGATTCTCCATGGCTAGACCTTGCTGCAGATAATTGAGAGCTCTCTGTATGAACTCATATTGTAGGTATGACTAAAGATGGGCAATTAGACCTTATTTTTAGTAGTAAGTTTATTTTTAATACACAATCCTTTCTGAATCATCTTGGGAGAGAAAAACCAGAGAGTAAGGGAAAAACAATGGGAGAGAAAAAAAAAACCCAGAAAAAAAGTGAACATAGCATGTATTGATTTGCATTCAGTCTCCTTAGTTCTTTTTCTGGATTCAGATGGCATTTTCTGTCCAAAGTCTATTGCTTCAGATAACTGAACTGCTGAGAAGAACCAGGCTTTTCATAGTTGATTATCACACATTCTTCTTGTTATTGTGTACAATGTATTCCCAGTTTTGCTTGTTTTGCTCAGCATCATTTCATGTAAATTGTTCCACATCTTTCTATACTCAGCATGTTCATTATCTTTTATAAAACAATAATATTCTATCACCTTCATATACCACAGTTTGTTCAGCCATTCCTCAGTTAATGGGCATTTACTCCTTTTCCAAAGCTTTGCTATCACAAAAAGAGCTGCTACAAACATTTTTGTATATGTGGGTCCTTTTCCCACCTTTATGATTTCCTTGGGATACTACTGAATCAAAGGGTATGCATATTTTTATAGCTCTTTGGGCATAGTTCCAAATTGCTCTCCAGAATGGTTGGATCATTTTACAACTCCACCAACAATGCATTAGTGTCCCAGTTTTCCCACAACCCCTCCAACATTTATCATTATCTTTTCCTGTCATCTTAGCTAATCTGAGAGGTGTGAGGTGATACTTCAGAGTTGTCTTAATTTGCATTTCTCCAATCAATAGGGATTTAGCACGTTTTTTTCATATAGCTATAGCTGGTTTTAATTTTGTCATCTGAAAATTGTCTGATCATATCTTTTGACCATTTATCAATTGGAGAATTATTTGTATTCTTATAAATTTGACACCATTCTTTATATATTTTAGAAATGAGACCTTTATCAGAAAAATTGTAAAGATTTTTCCCCAGCTTTGTGCTTCCCTTTTAATCTTCTTTCTGTTGGTTTTATTTGTGCAAAACGTTTTTTTTATTAAAAGCTTTATATTTACAAAACATATGAGTGATTTTTCTACATTGACCTTTGAAAAAACTTTTTATTTTCTTCCAAGCTTTTCCCCTCCTTCCCCCCACTCCCCACCCCAGGTAATCTAATACATGCTAAATATGTTAAATTATATGACAAATCCAATATATGTATGCATATCTATACAGTATCTTATTGCACAAGAAACATCAGATCTAGAAAGAGAGAACAAAAAAACCAACCTAAGAAGGAAAACAAAATGCATGGAAATATTCACAGAAAGCATTAAAGTGCTGTGTTGTGGTTCACACTCAGTTCCCTCAGGCCTCACTCTGGATGTATATGACTATCTTCATTGCTGAACAATAGGAACTGAAAATCTTTTTAATTTAATGTAATCAAAGTTGTCTATGTTGCCTCTCATAAATTTCTCTCTTCTCCAAAGATCTGATAGGAAAATTATCTTGTTCTCTTAATTTCTTTATGGTATCTTCCTTTATGCCCACATCATGTATCCATTTTGACATTATTTTGGTATGGGGTGTGAGATGTAGGTCTATGCCAGGTTTTTATATTATTTTTCAGTTTTCACAGCAATTTTTGTCAAATAGCAAGTTCTTATTTCAGAAGTTGGAGTTTGGGGGTTTATCAAATACTAGATTGCTATAGGCCTTGATTATTGTGTTTTGTGTATCTAATCTATTCTAGACCTACCAATCTATTTCTTAGTTATTACCAAATAGTTTTGATTACTGCTGCTTTATAATATAAATTATTTTAAATATTTTAGGTTTGGTACTGCTAAGTCACTATCCTTTGTATTTTTTTTCATTAATTCCCTCGATATTCTTGACCTTGTTTTTCTCCCAGATAAATTTTGTTATTACTTTTTTCTAGTTCTATAAACTAATGTTTTGGCAGTTTGATTGGTATGGTACTGAGCAAGCAGACCAATTTAGGCAGAATTGTCATTTTTATTATATTAGCTCAGGCTAGCCTTGAACAATTGATATTTTTCCAATTGTTTAGATTTGATTTTATTTGTGTGAAAGTGTCTTGTAATTGTGTCCATATAGTTTTTGAGTTTGTCTTGGCAGGTAGACCCCTAAGTATTTTATTTTGTTTACAGCAATTTTAAATAGAATTTCTCTTTCTATCTCTTGCTGATTTGCTTCATGAGTAATATATAGAAATGATGATGATTTGTATGGGCTTATTTTATATTCTGCAACTTTCCTAAAGCTGTGAATTGTTTCCAGTAGGTTTTTGGATGATTTTCCAGGATTTTCTAAGTATATCTTCATATCATCTGCAAAGAGTAATAGTTTTTTTTCCTCATTGCCTATTCTAATTTCTTTAATTTCTCTTTCTTTTCTTATTGCTAAAGCCAACATTTCTAGTACAATAATAAATAATATTGGTGATAATGGGCATCCTTGTTTCACCCCTGATTTTATTGAGGATTGTAAATAATGCTTGCTATAGTTTTTAGATAGATACAGCTTATTATTTTAAGGAAAGCTTCCTTTATCCCAGTGCTCTCTAGTGTTTTTAATAGGAATGGATGCTGTAATTTGTTAGAATCTTTTCCTGCAACTATTGAGATTATCAGATGATTTCTGTTGGTTTTGTTATTGATATGATCGATTATAGTAATAGTTTTCTTGATGTTGAACTATCCCTGCATTCCTGGTATAAAACCCACTTGGTCATAGTGTATTTTCCTGCTGATAAATTGCTGTAATCTCTTACTAATGTTATATTTAAAATTTTTACATTCAGTAATTTTCTTTCTCTGTTTTGGCTCTTCCTGGTTTAGGTATCAGTGCCATATTTGTGTTATAGAAGGAATTTGGCAGTACTCCTTTTTTACCTATTTATCCAAATAGTTTACATAGTTTTGAATTTATTGTTCTTTAAATGTTGAGTTGACTTCATTTGTGAATCCATGTGGCCCTGGAGATTTTTTCTTAGGGAGTTCATTAATGACTTGTTCGATTTTTTCCCCTAAAATGGGACTATTTAAGTATTTTGTTTCCTCTTTTGTTAACCTGGGCAATTTACATTTTTGTAAATATTAATCCATTTCAGTTAGACTGTCAGACTTGCTGCCACAGAGTTGGGCAAAATAGTTCCTAATTATTCCTTTATTTTTCATTGGTGGTGAGTTCACCCTTTTCATTTTTGATGCTGGTATTTGTTTTTTCTTTTCTTTTTCTGATCAAATAAACCAAAGGATCTTCTATTTTGTTAGTTTTTTTCATAAAATCAACTCTTAGATTTGTTGATTAGTTTAATAGCTTTCTTAGTCTCTTATTAATCTCTCCTTTGAGTTTCAAAATTTCTAATTTGGTACTTAATTGGGGATTTTAATTTTTTTTCCTAGCTTTTTTAGTTGTATGCATAATTCATTGATCTCTTCTGTCTCTGTTTTATTTATGTAATTATTTAGAGATATAAAATTTACCCTAAGGATTGTTTTGGCTGCATCCCATAGATTTTGGTATGTTGTCTCATTATTGTCATTTTCTTGGATGAAATAATGGATTGTTTTTGTGATTTGTTGCTTGTCCCACTCATCTTTAGAATTAGATTATTTAATGTCCAATAGGTTTTTAGTCTATATTTTCCTAGCCTTTTGTTGAATATAATTTTTATGGCATTGTGGTTTGAAAAGGAAACATTTACAATTTATGCCTTTTTGCCTTTAATTGTGAGGCTTTTATGCCCTAATATATGGTCAATTTTTGTGTAGGTGTCACACACTGCTGAGAAAAAGGTGTATTCTGTAGTGTGCTTTCTAGAGCCCCCAAATGCCAAAATGCACTATATGTTCCAGAGCACCTACACTGGGGTGCCAAAATATACCATCTGGACTAGCTCACTGGAGGATCTTGGGACCAGCCTGAGTCCTTGGTCTTGGTGGAGGAGTGATGAGGCAAGACTCATATGGATAGTCAAAGATGGAGTCCATTTATTTCAAGTCCTCTCAGCCCTTAAATATCTTAGTACAATTACATCACTATAGCTGAGCATGTGCCAACTATAGTACCTTTACACCACAACAGCACACTGAGCAAGTGCTAACTATAAGCACCCTGCTATAGATATGTAAATGCCTCTCTTTACTGTAAGTATTCCTTGCTTCAAATAGAACACAGGTGGTCATGCCCCCTCCTCCACCCAACCCCTCTTTCCTGACTTCTTAGGAAGGGTGAGATAAAGGAGATGAAAACCAAACCAGTCATTGTCAGCAGGTTCCCTTTGGGCTGAAAGGTCTTATACTTTACTCAGAGTTCCCCCACTATTTGTGGTCCTCTACAGTATTTCTTTCTGGCCCTGTTCAAATTTCTCCAGAGGTCTATCAAATTTAGGTTTCCAAGGATCCTATTAACCTCCCTAGTTTCTTTCTTGTTTATTTTGTGGTTAATTTGTCTGATTCTGAGAGGGGAATATTGAAGGTGCTCACTAGAATAGTTTTGCTGTCTATTTCTTCCTATAATTGGCTTAAAATCTTCTCTAGGAATTTGCCTGCTCCACCACTTGGTACATACACATATAATATTTTTACTATTTCATTATTTACTGTGCCTTTTATCAAGATGTACTTTTCCTCTTTATCTCTTTTAATAAGATTTATTTTTACTTTTGCTTTATCTAAGATCAGAATTGCTACCCCTGCTTTTTTCCACTTCAGTTGAAGCATAAAAAATTCTTTTCCAGCCTTTTACCTTTACTCTGTATGTGTCTCTCTGTGTCAAGTGTGTTTCTTGTAAACAGTATATTGTAGGATTCGGTTTTTTGATGTACTCTACAATTTGCTTCCATTTTATGGGAGAGTTCATTCCATTCACTTTCACAGTTATGATTACCAGCTCTGTATTTCCCTCCATCCTATTTTCTCCCCTATACATACTTTTGTCCTTTCTTTCCACCCTGGTTTTTTTATTTTTAACACACCCCTTCTACTAGCTTATCTCCTATCATCCCTCTCCCCTCCTCTTATCTTTTCCCCTCATGTTTCTGCCCTCCCTTCTATCCTGTACCTCCCTTTTCTTTTCCTCTTTTTCCTCCTACTTCTTTACACAATTAGAGAAATTTTAATTTAAATTATTCCTTCTTAGAGCCAAAAATGTGAGATCAAGCTTCAGACAATGCTCATTCTCTTGCCTTTTTTCTCCCCATTGTTAACAGGTCTTTTGAACCTTTTGGTGTGAATTAATTATACCCCATTATACCTTCCCTTTCCTCTTTTTTCCAATACAGACCTTTATCTACCCCTTAACGTCTTTTTCTTTGATTTCATCACATCAGAGTCAATTCACAACCACACCTTCTGTCAATGTGATACCCACTCTGTCTGTCCCAGTAACAGATTCAATTCTCAAGAGTTACAGAT
>JAJPUD010009091.1:32066-46649 GCA_023553655.1 Myrmecobius fasciatus | reverse complement strand
TGTGTGTGTGTGTGTGTGTGTGTGTGTATGTATGTATATATTTCCCCCTTCCCCATTTACCTTTTTATGGTTCTCTTGAGCCTTGTGTTTATAGATTAAAATTTCTCTTTAGTTTTTTTTTCAATAGAAATGTTTTAAAGTCTCTTACTTCATTGAAGCCCCATCTCTTCCCCTGAAAGATGATGCTGAGTCTCATTGGGTAGTTAATCCTTGGTTGCAACCACAGTTCCTTTGCCTTCTGGAATACTGTATTCCAGGCCCTCCAATCTTTTATTGTAGAAGTTGCCAGATCCTTGGTAATCCTTTATATTTGAATTGTTTTTGTCAAGCAGCTTGCAGTATTTTTTCCCTTGAGATTATAGTTTTGGAATTTCACAACAATGTTCCTTGGTGTTTTCCTTGTGGTATCTCTTTCCAGAGGTGATGGATGAATTCTTTCAATGAGTATTTCCTTCTCTGTTTCTAGATTATTGGGGCAGTTTTCCTTAGTGACCTCTTGTAGAATGCTACCCAGACTCTGTTTTTGGTCATGGCCTTCAGGTAGGCCAATAATTTTAAAAGCATCTTTTCTGGATCTGTTTTCCAGGTCGTCTATTTGGCCAATGAGATCTTTTATATTTTCTTCCCTTTCTTCATTCTTTTTTAGTTTATTTGACTGATTCTTGCTATCTCTCAAAGTCATTAGCTTCCATTTGCTCTGTTCTAGTTTTAAATGTGTGATTTCCTTCAGTTATCTTTTGTATTTCTTTTTCCATTTGGTTTATTCTACTGTGTAAGTAATTATTTTCTTCAGACAAATTTTTCCCTTCCTGTTCCAAATTGTTGACTCTTTCATGCATATCTTTCAATTCTTTTCCCATTTTTTCTTCTACTCCTCTTATTTGCCTTTTGAAGTCTTTTATGAGCATTTCCAAGAAGTCTCTTTGTGCTTGAGACCAATTTATCTCACTCTTTAAGATTTCTTCTGTGGACATTATGTCATCCTCTGAGTTTGTGTTTTGGTCTGCCCTGTCACCATAGTAGCTTTCTATGGTCAAGTTTTTTTTTTCTGTTTCTTGCTTATTTTCTTTCATTTTCTTTTGGTATTTCCTCTTTTTTAACTTTTAAGGTGGGGCTCTGCTCCTGAGATAAAGGGGGCACTATCCCTAGCCTCCTGTGTAGCTCTGAGCCTTGTTTTTGAGCACAGGAGCCCCTTGTGTTTGTAGGGAGTAGTTTGGTCTGCTCTGTTTGGGAAACAGCCTGGTTTCCCAGAGTTTGCCTTCTAGTTGGGACTGGAAGCTGCCCCACTGATTTGCTCCTCTACTGAGCCAGGACTGAGGATCTTAGTTGCTGATTTCCTGTTATTAAGACTCTCTCAATTGGTTTTCAGAGTCTATCTGACCTGGGCTGAGCACCCTTTTCATTCCATTGAGACTGAACTTTCTTGATGTTTTTTCAGTCTATTTTGAGCTGGAGAGCAGTTTCATTCCATCATACTCTGTTCAGAGGTTTGTTTTAATATGGTTTTCATAGGAAACTGGGAGAGCTTGAGAAGCTTCCTCTCAAAATTGGACCTTACTTCCTATACTGCTTCCTTACATGTTTCTAGTCAGAGAACAGACATGCTTTTGTAGGTAACTAAACACTTACAGGATAAAGTGATATTAGGGTATTTGGAAGAGGTTGTCCACGCAAGAAAATTCATTTATTTATGAGCCACAATCATTCCTGGTTCACTACTGGGTTTTATTAGAAAGGATTTCCTCTCTAGTTTCAGATGTATTGGGATATATTTTCTACCTTTGCTGACTATATCACAGTTTGCTTGTCAGCTGGTCTATTGTAAGTCCAGGAGAGATTGGATAAATTTAGCCCTGATTAAAAACTGAATCATTGAGCTGAGAAATAGGTGAAAGCACAATTGCTTAGCACAACAGTTTCCTCCTTCTCTTCCCTTTCCTTTACCTCTTCTTTTTCTCTCCCTAGGAATAGCTTTTCTTCAAAGATTTGATGCAAAACAGGAAGTTTTTGAGAACTTATTAGTGGGCCATGAAGTGAAGTAATTATATGTTCAACAAAGAAATTTAGTGGGGTTTATAATGTCCTTTTTATACTATCCCTGAATCAACAGCAGGGAAGCTACTGATAGAAAGGCTGATGTCAGCACCCACAGTGAAGAAGGAGAAGTGCCTTTGTCTTCATTAAACTATGAGGCTGATGGTGAGATTTGTAGGACGAGCTCCCATAGTAAAATGCCCTGCACAGGCAAATGGCAGCAATATTCAATGACAAGATTACATAGCATCATAAAGCAGTGAGATGCAATAGAGACAGTTCTAGATTGAGAGCCAGAGAGTCTGAGTTTATGTTCTTGCTTTATCACTTTATTAGCTGTGTGGACTTGGCAAAGTAATTTTATCACTCTGGGCCTCAATTTCCTCATCTGTAAAATGAGGAGTATGACTAGATGACTTTAAAGGTCTTTCCAGGTAGAAATCCAATCATCCTATTTATGATGGTGGACATTCCAAGATGGATCTTCAATTTAGGCAAAGCATTGATCATTCATCAAATTAATCATCAAAGGCTTGGTGTAGTTCTTAATACTTCTAATAAACTAAATATATAGCACATATAATAAAGTAAGTGTATAGTAGGCTCAATAGATGTTTTTTCATTCATTCATTCATCAACCTGCTCACAGGCTATCTTTAGAGGCACTAGATATGCAGTTTGGCCTTTATTTTTGCCCATCAGAATCTCTTCTTTTTCCAGAAACATTGTAATATCAAATGCTACCTAAAAATAATAATCCACATTTATGCAACATTTACAGTTACAGAAAGAACTTGTCCCTTACATTTCACACTCTCTGGGAGATAGGTTACCAAATGCAAGTATTTTTATACTTACATTATAGATGAGGAAACCACTCACTGTGGTTCAAGGTCACATTTACCCAAAGTTATATAATTAATAAGTATTATAGCATATGTTCTGAGTTCTAGTCCACTGCTTTTCATGGCATCAAGCATTTCTCCAAGGAAGAGATGACACTTTAATAAGGACCATTCCTGAATGTGTCAGCAAGATAAGATAAGCAAGATGAGAAAACAGTTTCTTATTATAGAACAAGAAGATGGGACTATACATTTTGATGGAGAATTAGGAATGATTTGGAGGATAGGATGTTAATAGGTACTGGATGATCAGGTCCTTGTAGACCCCCCTACCCTAAAAAGGCTACAATTAAGCAGGGATATTGAGAGATAGATATACATATATATCTATAAACATAGACATATATCCATATACACATATGTGTATAACTATACCATGCTTAATTCCTCCTAGTGTCTGTTTCTCTGAAGGTGGATAGCATCATACTTTATGTCTTAAGTCTTTCCTTGTTTTTTTTTTTTTTTTTAGATCAACCAACTGATTATTTCCTAGATCACAATAATATTTCTTTCTGGATTCACATAGAATTTTTCTTCAGGGAATCTTTGAGGTTAGTTTGGGTATTTATAAGAGACAGAATGACTTGGTAGTTCAAAGTTTTCTTAAAACAATATTGCTGTTACTGTATACAATGGTCTCTTGATTCTGCTCATTTCACTCTTCATTATTTGGTGGACATCTCTCTATGCTTTTCTAAAGTCAATGAGGTCATCATTTCTTATAACAGAGTAATATTCAATCATGAACATATACCATGATTTGTTTAGCCATTCTCCAATTGATGGGTATCCCCACAATTTTCAGTTCTTGGTAACTACTAAGGGAGCTGTTATAAATATTTTAGAACATGTCAGTTCTTTTCCATTTTCCCTAATCCTCTTGAGAAATAGAGCTAATTGTGGTAATGCTGGGACAAAAGGTATAGGCAGTTTAATAACTCTTTGGGAATAATTTTAAATATCTTTCTGAAATGGTTGAATCAAGTCATGAATCCTCAAACAATGAGTTAGAGTCCTAATTTTTCCACACCTCCTCCATTTGTCACTTTACCCTTCAGTCATTTTAGTCAACCAGTGTAATATATCTTAAGATTGTTTTTATCTGCATTGCTGTTCTTTCATTTTTAGTCAATCAGTGTGAAATGATATCTCAAAGTTGTTTTTATTTGAATTTCTCTAATTAATAGTTTTAGAGCATTTTTAATATGACAGTATTTTACTTTGATTTCTTCATCAGAGAACTATCTGCTCATATCCTTTGACCATTTATCAATTGGGAAATAGCTCATATTATAGATTTGACAAAGTTCTTTATATATTTGAGATATGAGACCTTTATCTGAGGAATTGTCTATAAAATTTCCCCTCAGTTTTCTGCTTTCCTTCTGATCTTGGCTACATTCTTTTATTTCTATAAAACATTTTAATTTAATGTAATTAAAATTTTCAATTTTACATCTCACAACTCTCTCTACTTTTTCTTTGTTCATAAATTATCTATTTATCCTTAAATCTGATAAGCAATATATTCTATGTTCTTCAAATTTTCTTGTAATTTTTTCTTTTAATATCTAGGCCATATGTTCATTTTGACCTTATTCTGAAAAACAGTGTAAAATATTAGTCTGTGTCCAATTTCTAGCCAGACTGCTTTCCAGTTTTCCCAATATTTTCTTTTACCAAATAATGAATTCTAATTCCCAAAACTTAAGTTTTTGTACTTGTCAAACATTAGGTAACTATATTCATATGCTGCTGTGGACTTTATGTTAATTCTGTTTCACTGATCTACTTTTCTATTTCTCTGCTAGTATCAGATAATCTTGATGATTATTTCCTCATAATACAATTTAATATCTGGTATTGATATCCCTCCTGCCTTTACATTTCCCCCCATTAGTTCCTTTGATATTTTTGATCTTTTGGTGTTCCATGGGAATTTTGTTATTATTTTTTCTAGTTCCATAAATTTTTTCTAAATTAATTGAGAAGGCATTGAATACATAGATTAATTTTGATAAAACTGTAATTTTTGTTATGTTGATCCTGTTTACCCATGAACAATTAATATTTCTTAATTTTTAAAATCTGATTTTATTTGTATTGAAAGATTTTATGATTTTGTTCATACAGATCTAGGTTTTGTTTTGGTAGGTGTGTTCCCAGGTATTTGATATTATCCATAGTTATTTTAAATTGGGCATCTCTAGCTTTGTCTTTCTGCAGTATCCTGTTGATAATATATAAAAATACTGATGATTTATGTGTATTTACTTTGCTGAAATTATTAATTATTTTGGCTAACTTTTAGTTGCATCTTTAGGATTTTCCAAGTGTATCATCATATATTCTATAAGAAAAGATAGTGTTATTACTTCATTCTTATTGTGATTTTTTCTTTTTTCTTGCTTTTTTCTAGGATTTTCAGAACAATATTGAATAATATCAATGACAGTGGGAATCCTTATTTCACAACTGAATTTACTGGGAACACTTTTAGTTATCCCCATTACAAATAATACTTTCTGATGGTTTAAAGTAAATTTTCTTATCATTTTATTATCCATTAATGCCTATAGTTTTGTGTTCTTAATAGAAAGTTGTATTGTTCTTTATCAAATGCTTTTCCTGAAACTATTGCTACTATTATATGATTTTTTTAATTTTTTAATTCACATAACCAATTATGTTAATAGTTTTCCTTATGTTAAACCACTTTTGCTTTCCTGGTATGAATCTTACTTGATCATAATATATAATTTTTGTAACATATTGTTGCTATCTTTTTCATTAATTCCCTTGGTATTCTTGACCAAGGGTCAATGCTGAAAAAATTATCCATGCATATGCTTTGGAAATAAATAACTTTAATTAAAAAAAACCCTGGAAAAAAAGATAGCTGTCATATCTAACTTATCTAAGATTCCATTCACCTCCTTTACTTCTTTCTTGTTTAATTTTTTGGTTAGATTTATATAGTTCTGTGAGGGGAAGATTAAAGTTCCCCACTATTAAAGTACTTCTGTCTATTTCCACCTGTAATTTATTTATCTTTTCTTTTAATTAGAATTGTTGAGAATGCAATGTGCTGCTTTGGGAGCTAATGGATACTTTTTTCATGAAATACTATTAGGCAAAGGCTAAATGACTCAATATATGATCAAGTGAGTTTTTGTTGTTGTTGTTGTTGTTGTTGTTATTGTTGTTGTTTTACAGTATGGCTATGACTAATTATCTTTTGAGGTTGCTTGTAGCTCTGACATGTGATCTATTAAATGTGATTTGCCCATAATCACTGGGTCTAGTAATGTCTTTGGATTGTTGGCCCTAGAATCAGGAAATCTGTTTCCTAGCCTAGCAAGATGATCTTAGGTAGGTAACTAAATTTATCTCATACTGTTTTCCTTATCTCCAAACTAACAATAACTCCCTCAAAAGGTTGTTGTCAGGATAGGATCAAATAAGATCATATGTGTAAGGTATTTTGCAAACTTTTAAGCATGGGTAAATGTTAGCCATTATTAATATGACTTATTATGATTATTAGTGCCTCAACATTAAAGCTTATATAAATGTAACTTATTTTGAATGTCAGAGCTGAGATTTTAAATTGGGTCTCTTAATTCCAAGCTCAATGTTTCTTGTACTATGCCATAGTACCTCAAATGTAAAATTCACTTTGTTTGGAAATTGAATCCTTCAGTGTCCATATCACTCAAGTACACAGGTTGCAGTTATAGATAAAGCCTTGATGTGATAAGGCAAATGCCCAAGAAGAAGTAATCACTGGATAGGAGAAATCCTGCCACACTAAACTCTAATTTGGGTTGCAATGCTAAATTAAACTTTCTCAGTCCTACAGTAGTAGTAAGATTGTATCTGTTTTCCTGTCATAGACATCATCTGCCTTCCCTACTGGATTCCCTGGTAATTTATATAGGAGTTCAGGAATTGTCTTCTTTAGCTAGAAAAAGAGAACATCTTTATAGGAACAGTTACTTCAGAGAGAGACAATTATAGTGCTTGATAATAAAAAAGATAATTCATAGGAGACAGTTGCTTAAACAGCCCTCTTTCTAGGCCACCTTTTATTTTTCTCCCCTGCAACAAGGAAGGAGGACTCTTGATTAATCAATAGCCAGCATATGTGTTGAACTAGTCTTTAGGGAGGCTTGGCTCCAATACAAAGACAAATGGCTGTTTCCTTTTCAGTTTTAAGTTGTTCTGATGAAACTCCATTAGCTCAAGAAAGGTTATGTCATTTGTGGGGTGGGGGAAGATGGGTTGAAGTATATAAAGAAATATATATAAACCAGGTATTGTCTTTTTGAAGAGAAAATAGTCACTCCTGTTTTTAACAATGCCTATTATTTTTGATGAATAGTCAAATTTCACAGGAACTGTGTGAGAATATACAGGCTGTTTATTGGATGGCAGAACTATAAATAGCAGTTTTTGCCTCATAGATGCTTGGACTTATCCCCGAAAGTGACAACTAGGGAGTGGATTAAGGAAGAATATTTATTTATTTATTTTTTAATTTTTATTTTATTTGCATAACATATGTGTGGGTAATTCTTCAACAATAACCCTTACATAGCTTTCCGTTACAAATTTTTCCCCCCAACTCCCCACCCCTCCCCTAGATGGCAGGATATCCACTACATGTTAATTATGTTAAAATATTGGCAAATCGAATATATGTATACATATTTCCAAACTTATCATTGGTGTGCAAGAAAAATCTTATGTACACAAACGATATATCAGATAAAGGAAACACAATGTAAGCAAACATCAATCAAGGAGTATGAGAATGTTATGTTGTGGTCCACATTTCGCATCCCTCTCTCTGGGTGTATATGGCTTTCTTCAGTGAACAATTGGAGGTGGTTTGAAACATTTCATTGTTGAAGAGAGCCATGTCCATCAGAATTGATCGTCATATAGTACTGTTGTTGCCGTGTATAATGATCTCCTGGTTCTGCTCATTTCACTCAGCATCAGTTCATGTAAGTCTCTCCAGGCCTCTCTGAAATCATCTTGCTGGTCATTTCTTACAGAACAATAATTTTCCATAACATTCATATACCATAATTTATTCAGCCATTCTCCAATTGAAGGGCATCTATTCAATTTCCAGTTTCTAGCCACTACAAAAAGGGCTGCCACAAACATTCTTGCACATGTGGGGCCTTTTCCTTCCTTTATGATTTCTTTGGGATATAAGCCCAATAGAAATGCTGCTGGGTCAAAGGGTATGCACAGTTTGATAACTTTTTGAGCATAGCTCCAAATTGTTCTCCAGAATGGCTGTATCCGTTCACAGCTCCACCAACAATGCATCAGTGTCCCAGCCCTCCCACAACCCCTCCAACATTCATCATTAACTTTTCCTGTCATTTTAGCCAATCTGACAGGTGTGAAGTGGTATCTCAGGGTTGTCTTGATTTGCATTTCTCTGATCAATAGTGATTTGGAGCACCTTTTCATATGACTATAAATAGTTTTAATTTCATCCTAAGAGGGAATAATTGAATCATTTATTTGGGTATAGAAATTTATCCAACCCTATAAAGAAGGAGGAGAAAGGAAAAGAAATGGGATGTATGGGATAGAAGAAAAAGCAGAAATACTAGGGGAAAAGATAAAAGAAGGGGAGAGGGGTGATAGGAGATAAGGTAGTGGGTAGGATAGGTGAAAAAACACAGGACTAAGCACAGGGTGGAAAGAGAGAACAAAAGTATCTATAGGGGAGAAAATAGAGTGGAGGGGGAAACAGCTGATAATCATAACCAAATACATATTGATAAATAACAATTTATTAACAATGCTAAATGTGTATGCAATACTAAATGTAAATGTAGAGTGTAAATTCCTAGAGATTTTAAGCCAGCTTGCATGAAGAAATAGACAGCAAAACTATTCTAGTGGGAGATCTCAATATTCCCCTCTCAGAATCAAACAAATCTAACCATAAAATAAATTATAGAGATTAACAGAATCCTAGAAAACCTAGATATGATAGAACTCTGGAGAAAACTAAGTGGGGGACTTTTTCTCAGCAGTACATGGTATCTACAGAAAAATTAACCATGTATTAGAGTATAAAAACCTCACAATCAAATACAAAAAAGGCAGAAATATAAAATGATTCCTTTTCAAGCCACAATGCAATAAAAATTATATTCAACAAAGGTGAGGGAAAGATAGACTAAAAACCAATTGGAAATTAAATAATCTAATTCTAAAAAATGAGTGGGACAATAAATCACAGAAACAATGCATAAGTTCATCCAAGAAAATGACAATAATGAGACAACATACCAAAATCTATGGGATATAGCCGAAGTAGTTCTGAGGGGAAATTTAATATTTCTAAATAGCTACATAAATAAAATAGAGATCAATGAATTAGGCATGCAACTAAAAAAGTTAGAAAAAGAACAAATTAAAAGTCTCCAATTAAATACCAAATTAGAAATTTTGAAACTCAAAGGAGACATTAATAAAATAAATAATTTTTTTTCATAAAACCAACTTTTAGTTTTATTTATTAGTTCAAAGATTTTCACATTAACCATGAAAACTATTGAACTAATAAATAAAACTGAGTGAGTTTTATGAAAAAAACTAACAAAATAGACAAACCTTTGGTTAATTTGGTCAGAAAAAGGAAAGAAAAAAAACAAATCATAAGCATCAAAATTGAAAAGGGTAAACTCACCATCAATGAAAAAGAAATTGAAGCAATAATTAAGAACTATTTTGCTCAATTCTATGGCAGCAAGTCTGACAATCTAATTGAAATGGATGAATATTTACAAAAATACAATTTGCTCAGGTTAACAGAAGGGGAATAAAATATTTAAATAGCCCCATTTTAGAAAAAAGAAATTGAACAAGTCATTGATGAACTCCCTAAAAAAAATCTCCAGGACCAGATGGATTCACAAGTGAATTCTACCAAACATTTAAAGAATGATTAATTCTAAAACCATGAAAATATTTGCAGACATAGATAAAGGAGTACTGCCAGATTCCTTCTATGACACAAATATGGCACTGATACCTAAACCAGGAAGAGCCAAAACAGAGAAAGAAAATTACAGATCATTTTCCCTAATGAATATTGATATAAAAATTTAAATATAATATTAGCAAAGAGATTACTGTAACTCATCAGCAGGATAATACACTATGACCAAGTGAGATTTATACCAGGAATTCAAGACTGGTTCAATAGGAAAACTATTGCCATAATTGATGATATCATTGAGAAACCCACAGAAATCATCTGATAATCTCAATAAAAGCAGAAAAAGCTTTTGACAAAATAGAGCACCTATTCCTAATAAAAACAATATAAAGAATAAGGATAAAGGCAACTTTCTTTAAAATAATAAGCTATGTCTTTGTAAAATCTACAGCAAGCCTTATTTATAATGGAGAGAGACTTGACATATTCCCAGTAAGATCAGGGGTGAAACAAGGATGGTCATCATCATCAATATTATTCAGCATTGTGCCAGAAATGTTGGCTTTAGCAATAACAAAAGGAAAAGAAATTAAAGGAATTAGAATAGGCAATGAGGAAATAAAACTATCACTCTTTTTAGATGATATGATAATATACTTAGAGAATCCTAGTAAAACATCCAAAAACCTATTGAAAACAATTCACAGCTTTAGCAAAGTTGCAGGATATAAAATAAACCTCACAAATCATCATCATTTTTACATATTACTGACAAAACCCTTCAGTGAGATATAGAAAGAGAAATTCCATCTAAAATTATTGTAAACAAAATAAAACACTTGGGGGTCTAGCTGCCAAGACAAACCCAAGAACTATGTGGACACAATCACAAAACACTTCTTTCATAAATAAAATCAGATCTAAACAACTGGAAAAATATCAATTGTTCATGGCTAAGCTGAGCTAATATAATAAAAATGACAATTCTGCCTAAATTGGTCTATTTGCTCCATCACATACCAATCAAACTGCCAAAACATTATTTTTATAGGATTAGAAAAAAATAACAACAAAATTCATCTGGAAGAATAAAAGGTCAAGAATACCAAGAGAATTAATGAAAAAAAAAATACAAAGGATGGTGGCTTAGCAGTACCAAACCTAAAACTTTATTATAAAGTAGCAGTAATCAAAACCATTTGGTACTGCCTAAGAAATAGAGAGGTGGGCCTGTGGAATAAACTACATACACACAACACAAAAATCAAGGCCTGTAGTAATCTAGTATTTGATAAAACTACAAACTCCAGCTCTAGAATAAGAACTCAGTATTTAACAAAAATTGCTGAGAAAACTACAAAATAACATATCAGAAACTTGTCATAGATCTACACATCCCATACCAAAATAAAGTCAAAATGGGTACATGATTTGGACATAAAGGAATATATCATAAACACATTAGAACAAGGGATAATTTCCCTATCAGATCTTTGTAGGTTTCTAAAATATATAAAGATGGTGTCAAATTTATAAGAATACAAATCATTCCCAAATTGATAAATGGTCAAAGGATATGAACAGATAATTTTCAGATGACAAAATGAAAGTCATTTATAGTTATATGAAAAAATGTTCTTAATCACTATTAATTAGCAAAATGCATATTACAACTACTCTGAGGTACCACCTCACACTTGTCAGATTGGCTAAGATGACAGGAAAAGATAATGATAAATGTTGGAGGGGTTGTGGGAAACTAGGACACTAATACATTGCTAGTGTTGTGCAATGATCCAGCCATTCTGGAGAGCAATCTGGAACTATGCCCAAAAGAGCTATAAAACTGCATACCCTTTTACTCAGCAGTGCCATTACTAAGTCTGTCTTCCAAGGAAATCATAAAGAAAGGAAAAGGACTCATTTGTTCAAAAATTTTTGTAGCAGCTCTTTTTGTGTTTGCAAAGAATTGGAACATGAGTGGATGACTCTCAATGGAGAATGATTGAACAAATTGTAGTATGTGAATGTAATGGAACATTATCATTCTATAAAAAATGATGAACAAGCTGTGTAGAGAAAGGTGTGGAAAGATCTACATGAACTGATAGTGAGCGAAACAAGCAGAAGCAGGGAATACATTGTATACAATAACATCAAGAATGTGCAATGATCAACTATGAAAGTAATCCAAAGAAATCCCAATAGACTTTCGACAGAAAATGCCCTCTGCATCCAGAAAAAGAACTAAGGAAATTGAATGTAAATTAACACATGCTATGTTCACTTATTTTTACTGTTTTTTCTATTTTGGTTTTTCCCTTTGGCTCTGATTTTTTTTCTTCCAATGTGATTCATAAAGCAATGTATATTAAAAGTAAACTTACAATAAAAATAAACAAAAAATACTATATATTACAGACAAGTTGCTGATCCACATATAGATGCTCAAGAAATAAAAATTTCTTCCACTAATGAAAACATGTGAAGCAATTTCTAGGGACTTTTGTACAGAACTTCATACACTTGGGAGTATATAGCTATGAACTGCATCAGCAGGCATATAGAGAAGTTCACAAAATGCTACCAGAATTGCAAGTTAGAAACCTTTCATGGTAAATGAAAATGTGAAATCAGGAGAAGGGAACTTCTGGAGATTTGGTCAAAGTATATGATCAAGGAGTGAAACAAGGCTGCCCATTGTCACCATTACTATTCAATATTGTATTAGAAATGTTAGCTTTAGCAATAAGAGAAGAAAAAGAGATAAAAGGAATCAGAGTAGGTAATGAAGAAACCAAATTATCACTCTTTGCAGATGACATGATGGTATACTTAGAGAACCCTAGAGACTCAACTAAAAAACTACTAGAAACAACTCACAACTTTAGCAAAGTGGCAGGATTCAAAATTAACCCACAAAGTATATGATCAAATGTTTGTAGAACAGCTGGATACCTTTAAATAGAACATCCATTCAGGTGCTTATATGTGAAGTCTTCTACCAAAGTAACATAAAATAGGAGGGAAAGGTAGAAATAGCAGAAAAGAAATTTAAAGATGTTTGCTCATTTCTAAATAATGGGGGCAGATGTGCATCAAGTTGTATTAATGCATTACTACCCATAGGGGTAATTAACATTTATAAACCTGGCATCATCCAGGTGCTTTTAAAAAAATTTTCTACACCCACAAAATGTCATGTTAACAACTAGCAAAACCAGCATATGAGTTTCATTTTATTTTACTTTTCCAACTGATTTCCAGTGAATGTGCTAGCAAGTACTTAAAGGTCAAGAGGTGGGGGAAGAAGAGCAGGGAGATAAAAAGCATGAAATTATAAATGAGATATGGATAATCTTCAGAGAAGCCACTCAGCCCTTGAATAACTAACAACTGTAGACTCTAACTTGCTGTATTTCTACAGAGTAACAACAGAAGTATGTACACAATGAAATTGTGTTGCATTGCAGTTTCATAAATTGTGAAATTTGGAATTATGTTTTGTCTCAACCTACTCTAAAAAGTAAATCCTAACTGAAATTCTCTATTTGATTTCTATCTGATCAAAAAGTTTTAGAAACAATGATTGAGAGATTTCATATACAAACACATACTACTTACCTAGGAGCTTGTAGTCCTATCTCCACATTAAGCACACCACCAGTTTTTTGACTACTAGCTAAGAGGAAAACAACAACTTTATTGCTATGAACTTTAAAGGCCTGTCTTAGGATGACTTGTAAAAGGAACACAAAGAAAAATGGGGATAGAAGCTCAGACAGACTGTCAATATTTCTAATGTACCACATGATGCCTCCTGGTCTCCTACTCTGAAGTAGTCTGTCAGTCTGATCAGACACTATCTCAGTAACAATCAAATGTTTAGTATTCTTCAGATACTACAATCTTAGCACTATTCTAGCAGGTTTAAGGAGCTTGCTTTTTCCATTAATGAGCCACATGCAAAAAAGCAACCTAATTTTTTTTTATCTTTAAAGATATAGGAAACATATTTAGCTTGATTGCTTTTTTTTATATGTACTTCTATTTATTAGCTCTTTCTCTGGAGGTAGATAACATCCTTCATATGTCCTTTATAATTGATTTGAGTATTTACATTACTCATAATTTTTTTTTGAACATTTAATTGGAAATTTATTTATTTATTTATTTATTTTGACCTTTACAAAAACTTTTTTTTTTCCCAAACTTTTCCCCTCCTTCCCCCCACCCCCCACCCCTAGATGACAGGTAATCTAATACATGCTAAATAGGATAAATCATATGACAAATACAATACATGTATACATATCTATACAGTTATCTTACTGCACAAGAAACATCAGATCTAGAAAGAGAAGAAGAAAAAAAAACAACCTAAGAAGGAAAACAGAATGCATGGAAATATTCACAGAAAGCATTAAAATGCTGTGTGGTGGTTCACTCTCAGTTCCCACAGGCCTCTCTCTGGATGTATATGACTATCTTCATCGCAGAACAACTGGTTTGAATCACATCATTGTTGAAGAGAACCATGTCCATTAAAATTGATCATTGTATAGTCTTGTTGCTGTGTATAATGTTCTCCTGGTTCTGCTGATTTCACTCAGCATCAGTTCATGCAAGTCTCTCCAATCCTCTCTGAAATCCTCCTGTTGGTCA
>JAJPUD010009091.1:0-22066 GCA_023553655.1 Myrmecobius fasciatus | reverse complement strand
TGGCAGGAAGTCTACTACATGTTAATTATGTTAAAATACTTGACAGATCGAATGTGTATGTGTGTGTGTGTATATATATATTATATTATATATATATATTTATTTATTTATACAGTTATCTTGCTGTACAGGAAAAAAAAATCTGAGAAGGAAAACATAATGCAAACAAACTTCAATAGAGAATGAAAATGCTATGTTGTGGACCAGCCTCAGATCCCACAGGCCTCTCCCTGGGTGTATATGGCTTTCTTCATCACTGAACAATTGGAACTGGTTTGAAACATCTCATTGTTGAAGAGAAACATGCCCTTCAGAATTGATCATCATATAGTCTTATTGTTGCCATGTACAATAGTCTCCTGGTTCTGCTGATTTCAATCAGCATCAGTTCATGCAAGTCTCTCCAGGCCTCTCCAAAATCATCCTGCTGGTCATTTCTTACAGAATAATATTCCATGACATTTATATACCATAATGTATTCAGCCATTCTCCAATTCATGGGCATCCATTCAGTTTCCAGTTTCTAGCCACTACAAAAAGGGCTGCTACAAACATTTTTTGCACATGTGGGAGCCTTTCCTTCCTTTAAGATCTCTTTAGGCCCAATAGAAACACTGCTGGGTCAAAGGATATGCACAGTTTGATAACTTTTTAAGTGTAGTTCCAAATTGCTCTCCAGAATGGTTGGATCGATTCACAGTTCCACCAACAATATATCAGTGTCTCAGTTTTCCCACATCCCCTCCAACATTTGTTATTATCTTTTCCTGTCATCTTAGCCAATCTGACAGGTGTGTAGTGGTATCTCAGAGTTGTCTTAATTTGCATTTCTTTGATCAATAGTGATTTGGAGCACTTTTTCATATGACTAGAAATAGTTTTAATTTCATCATCTGAAAATTGTCTGTTTATATCCTTTGACCATTTATCAATCTTATGAATATGAGACAATTCTCTATATATTTTAAAAATGAGGCCTTTATCAGAACCATCAAATGTAAAGATGATTTCCCAATTTATTGCTTCCCTCCTAATCTTGTCTGTATTAGTTTTGTTTGTACAAACTTTTTAATTTAATTTAATCAAAATTATCTATCTGGTGTTCAGTTAAGAGTTCCAGTTCTTCTTTGGACACAAATTCCTTCCTTATCCACAGGTCTGAGAGGTAAACTATCCTATGTTCCCCTAATTTGCTTATAATATTACTCTTTATGTCTAAATCATGAACCCATTTAGATCTTCTATTGGTATGTGGTATTAGGTGTGGGTCAAGCCCTAATTTCTTCCATACTAATTTCTAACTTTAGTGAGTTTCCAATAGTGAGTACTTATCCCAAAAGCTGGGGTCTTTGGATTTATCAAACACTAGACTGCTATAGTTATTGTCTGGTTTGTCCTGTGATCCTATCCTATTCTACTGATTGATTACTCTATTTCTTAGCCAGTACCAGATGGTTTTGATGACCACTGCTTTATGGAATTTCTATTTCAATGTAGATAAATACAACAAATAAAAGGTAACTTTGGTTGGAAAGGCACTAATTTCTGGGAGTGAATAAGAAATATCCCGTATAGAAGGGAATGCTTGTAACAAATTTTGAAGAAAACTAGGTATTCAAGGGGGCACCCAAGTAGTACAGTGAATAAAAAAAGTTCAGGGCCTGCAGTCAGAAAAAGTCATCTTCCTTAATTTAAGTCTAGCCTCACCATTTACTAGGTGTGAAAACCTGGGCAAGTCACTTAACCTTGATTACCTCAGTTTCCTCATCTGTAAAATAGACTGGTGAAGAAAAAGGAAAACCACTCCAGGTCTTTGCCAAAAAAACTCCAAATGGGGTCATGAAGAGTTGAACTGAAATGACTGAACAAAAAAAGGGACAATTCAAGACAACAGCGGTGTATCATAGTTATTTAAGTCATAAGAATAGCCATGTAAAGGCCTAGAAATAAAAGTTTAGGAGTATGCTGGTAAATGTTTAACAACTGGCTTTCTTTTTAAAAAAAAGTACCTCCAACACATTTTAAAAATTTCATCTGCATTGTCAACATTTTTTCCATCACTTTCTTAAATGAGACAATCCACAAAGCAGAAGTTCAAGTTTTTGTTAATTTCCAAAGTGCAAATGTTCATTTAGAAAACTTGAAAGGCCTTGCAAGTCCAGATGAGTTGGCTCTATGGTTGCCACAGAGTCTTTTAAGTCTTTTAAGCTCATTTTGGTCTGATCAACCACAGTTGGATAAACTGTAGCTTGACCCCAACATGGTAATAACATCCTTATCCTCTTCAAAAATAAAGGAAAGCAAATAACTGAAGACAGTTAAATGTCAGTTTTTTTTCAGGGTATTGATAAGCTTTACTGATTTCTTTTTCCTCTTTTCTTTTTCTTCTAAAAAATTCTTATAAGGAACAATTTTCCTGGAGGTAGAGGAAAGAGACACATGGAAAATGTAGGTGATATAAAAACAAAATATATAATTAAAATTTATTTTTCAAAAAGAATTTGTTCAATGGTATGGGTGGTCAGCTGGTCAGTGAAACAACTTAAGATCATCTAGCATATTGTAGCAAAATAAATCTTTCATATTCATGAAGACCTTTGCTGAAAGTAAACATTCTTTCAAGTACAGATTGAATTCAGTAGCTTCTGATTCCTTCTCCAACTGAAGTTTCATGATTATAACTGTTCGGCTTCAGCAAATAGCCATTGAGAATTTGGGGGAAAGAGTAGGAAGTCCCTGGAAATGACCCAGTGAGTCTATTAATAAAAGTAACCTTGAAAATAAATATTTAGTCTCCTGCCCCAATCATGAGCAGGAGGAATTATTTCAGTGCTTCACATTTCTTCTTTTATAAAATACTGCTTTATTTTCAAATTCACCATTTCTAATATTGCTGGTCTTTGCTATGTGTGTTTCATCATTATTAGCCTTGGTTATTGTCATTTTTACTTTGAGTTTTTTTCAAGTTTCCCAATTTGGATCAATTATCCATAATAGACACAAATACAATGGATATTTATAGTTTAAAAACCACTGCATATATAAATAAGCACAAATTATCTTGTGTACTTTTTGCTGAGCCATTTTAATAACCAACTGACTTTAAATTCTGTGTTGTTTGTGGCTAATATAATTATGAAGTCAAGAGGAAGTGATCTGTGGCATAGTAAGACAGTAACTCTTGCCAATATTGAGCGATGGTACCCTCTCCTGAGAGGGTATCAATAGCCACCCTATAAAGACAGAACTTACTCAGTTTCTCAGTTGCCCTATGTGCAAAGGACTCAACTCTGAAAATCTGTTTTAAGACCAAAAGAAGGTACTAGGTGAGTCAACTGTGTAGCAAGACACTGGGAGTCTGGGAAGTCAAATCATTTTTTTACTATAGGATGATTTTTACTATAGATCTGTCTTTCCAAATGATTCAGTAATCTATACCATGAGCTACTAAATGTCTTAAAGTTCAGCATACAACAAAGGGCATGGGCAATAAAAAGGTAAAAGATAATATCTTTAATCCATTCTAAGCATGGTTCTACTAATGGCCACAGGATTCTGACAACTGGTTATACTTACTTAATGGCTGTCAATTTTCCTCTTTGATGATCAGTTTTAACTAATCTGACAGGTCTCCATATTACCTGAACAGAAGCATTGTGTGTGATTGACAAGAATATTAAAGAATACAGCTTTATTTTGTTTGCTTACTGCAACTACTACTCTTTTCTTCACTAAACTCATGCACTACTTTGCAGATTCTAAGGGTTTCCAAAAGGACACATAGAAATGATGCTCCTGAGACTTTTCATTTGGTCTGAACCTCAATGTCACATCAATACTTTCTTCTGCTTGCCTTCCAAAAGGAAATGCAAGCCTTAATGTCGTTTTCTGTTTCAATTAAAGCATCACTGACCAATATACTTCCTGGGTAATAGAATTCAGGTGAAGCTTTCAACTAAATATGGCTAAAGAAAAATCTTTGAATGGATGTAGGCTTTTCTTAATATGAATTAGGGTATTGCTTCAGTTATAAAAAGGAAATGTTAAAGAACACTGGAAATAGGGTTCAAAAGATCTGGCTTTGTATCCTAACTTTGCTATTCATTTTTTTTTACCCTGAGCAAGTCACTCAATCTAACTCTCAGCTATTTTATCTATAAAATAAGGTGATCTTTAAAGTAGCTTTATAGTTCTATCTGTGGACAGCTAATGGTGCAGTAGAGTGCCAGGCCTATAGTCAGGAAGACTCATCATGAGTTCAAATCTGGCCTCAGATACTTGCTAGCTGTGTACAGAGCCTGGATAAGTCACTTAACCCGGCTTGGCTTAGTTTCTTCATCTGTAAAATGATCTGGAAAAGGAAATGGCAAACCAATTTTGTTTCTTTGTCAAGAAAATCCCAAATGGGTCACAAAGATTTGGAAACAACTTAAAAAACTGAGCAATAATATTACTGTACACTTCTGTGATCATCATCTGTGCTAACTCAGTTGCTTTGTTCTCATTGTAAAAAGAAAGCACATTTCCTTACAATGTTTTTTTTTTGAGTAAAGGTATCTGAAATCCTAATATTATAGCTAGAAATTTTCATTTTTTAAGCATCATTCATTCCACAAATGTCTGAGTCCTGGTGGTATAAAAGGGCTCTTGGCTAGATGGTATTAGAAATCTGTCTGTTTAGCAAAGGCATGCTCACTACCCTTAAAAACTAACCTTAGGGGAGAAAGGACATGCAAATAATTGCATTAAAAATAGAATGTGAAAAGAACATATAAGAGAAATATCAAGTGCTACATTTATTTCAGAAAAGAAAGAAATCACTTCTCACTGAGGGGACCAAGGAATAAACTTTGAATTCTGCTTTAAAGTAAGGGCTGGAATTACACAAAGATGGGATGGAGAGGGAAGGTAGAGTTAAAAGCAATGCTTTTCAGAAGAAGGGAATGGCCCAGGGAAAAGGGGCTTTGGAGCTGGAAGATTCCTAATAATAGATCATAAGAAGCAGATGTGCTTATGTAATGGTATATAATCAGCAAAGTTTTCCTGAGCACTTAACTATCTACAAAACACTACTCCAGCTACTGAAGGATAATGGGAAGTATAGAGAAGATGGAACCCAAAAATATAGAGGTAAGAATCTAGGGAGGAAGTCTTTTTAGGGGGACATTTTTCATGGCATATTGTTCAGAATTTTGTGAATTCTCCCCCATGAATCAAAGGATATTAGGCAATGTAAAAATGACCAACTCATTTCCCACTTTTATCCTTACCTAGAGTGGAGACAGTGATTTGATATATTTTAATCATCTTGGGGGAGGTAGAAGAGGGGTGGATTATCTAGGTCTGCCAAATTTGGTCCCAGAATTGAAAGAAAAGATGGTAGAGTATCTAGTCATGAATCTTCAACTATAATTTGGGAAGAATTTGGTTCCTTGGAAGGGGAAAAACTGGCTGAAAAAGGTGAAAGATAGTTAATGGTTTCAAAAAAAAGAAAAGTGAAATAATAGCATGAAGGACATTAGTCTCTCCCAAAGGAAAAAAAATGTTTAAAAGTTCAAAAGTTTTTAATTCCTTTTGTCTCAAAGAATGGTTTATTCAAAGTAAAACAAACAAAAATTACAGACTTCATCCTTTTATTCCTTCCTCCCCTACAATCCTACAATCCCAGAGGGCAGGAAGCCTCACAGGTGAGGTTATCTACTGTAAGAGTCATAGGTAAGTGGTAATAAGTATCCAACTGTTACCTGAATGAAAGTCCTTCATGATCACTTCACATTCTTTTTGATCCATATCGTCATACCTGGTAGAGACAATAAAGATATGGACATGTATTTTTCTACCTCCTGGCATGTAATAATAAAAACTTCAGTAATAATTAGCATCTGGTTACAAATGGCATTTTCCATCCCAAGACTACTGGAATTGTCTTCAATCACCACATAGCTGAGAAGAGTCAAGTTTATCATAGTTGATCACATAGTATTGCTACTATTGTCTACAATGTTCTTCTGGTTCTTCTCACTTCACTCAGCAGAGGCAGACATCATTGCAAAAGAGTTTTTATACCCAATTAATTTTCCTGTTTTGCATATATATTCATTTCAGTAGTTAGGAATTTCATTAGATGTTTTTAAATTGATGGATATTTGGTTTCAGTGTGGTAAAAGAAGCATCCATAAGAGTTTGTAAGCTATAGATCTGAGAAGACAATTACCCCAGTAGTGCCATGGGCCCTGGTTTTGCTAAAAAGGGGTACCAAGTTAATAGTTCCAGATTAAAAATAATGCAACAAGGTAATATGAGGAACAAAATGATGGGCATCGCCAATTAAGCACTCTTATTCATGGGAGAGAAAGATCAGTGTTGTAGTAGCCAGGGTAAGCTTTATGGAGAAAGTAAAACAAGAGCTACATCTTTAGAATAAGTAGGATTTATGTAAATAAAGAAGAGGGAGAGATGATAAAGGTATTAATTTTAAACCTTGGAATCTAGATCAGTTCTCCTGCCTCTTCTCTCATTGTACTTACTGGACCATGCTATCTGTCATATTGGCATTAGCTTTGATTCTGTTATTTTTTCATGTATAGGGTTAAGAAATAGATTTCACTGGTATAGAGAACTCCCTTGTGAGAAAAATATTTAACAATCAAGGCAGGTCAGCATCTTTTCCATCTTTTCTGTAATCTGTAGTCTTAAGGAGTTGCTTAGAGCATTGAAAAATTAAGTAATATGTCCACAGTTACATAGCCAGTATGTGACAGAGGCTAGTTTTAAATCTCGGTTTTCTTAGCTTCAACATCAGCCTTCTGTACCATTTTGCCTTTCTTCTTTTTATACACTGATGTAAATCTTCACCATTTGGTTCTGACACCTAGTCCTTGTCTTCAGAAGCCTATTTGGGTTTTTCATTTCCACCCAGTTTTTCACAACCTATAAACATTTCTCTCCCTGTAGCTCTTCTATGAAATAGTTTTTATGTCTCATCATCTCAGAGACTTCACCACATTCAAAATATAAATGGAATTTTTCCCTCCTTTATCTACATTTCTGTATTTTTGGGTTTTTTTTCTCTATGGCACCTTACTCAGTGAATATAGGAAATGCTAAAAATAAAATCAAAATCTCACTATGCTCCTTAGACCTTTCTGTTTTATAGAGATTTGGAAAATAAAGGTCAAGGATTCCGGGGATATTAAATAGTTCCTTAGATAAAAGGGTTAATGTGTATTTCTTACATATCGTAGGTCACAGAATCATGGGCTAATAGAATTTTAAAGTTTGAAAGCACTTCAGTTGCCAACTAAAAGCATTTCTATACTATTATATGTGTATAAACTTAGAACTGGAAGCAATCTTACTGTTTATTCAGTCCATTTTCTCTCCTTTTACATAAAAGGAAACCAAGGCTAGAGCGTGCTCAGCAGCAGGTAGCAATTGTTAGCAAAGTACTTTATTCTAGGTCATTAGGAGGTAAAAGTAAACAATCTGCGTAGAGTCCTGCAGCCTTTATAATCTAACTTCTGCTATAGAGATTCACTGGACAATAAAAGTAGGAGAAAGGGAAGGGGAGAAAGAAGAGGAGGGGTAGAAAGAGAAGTAGAGAAGATGCAAGGGAGGAAGGAAAAGGAGAAGGAAGAGGAAAAAGAGAGGCAAAAGAGGATAAAAAGAAGCTCCTTATCAGATGCTGATACATTTATCTGTTGTATTAACAAATTTTTTACTACATGTTTGTGGAGTATATTATAGTGTAAATCTAGTTATTGGTACTCTTGTTACACATGGTATTGAGTATCTTTACTGAGAAAAGTCTCTCTCAGTCTGGGTTTTTCAGCTTAGATTATCTCTCTGTGCTCAGCCTACCTCTTAGAATTAATAATATCAATGATAATAAACTCACATTTATGTAGCAATTTATAGTTTACAAAACTCTTGAAATTTCCCTGGAGCATGATGTAATAATATTTTTCTGAGATGTGTAATAAATTAACTTCCCACAACTGCCTTCCCTGATGATTCTAAGGATCTCTCAGACCCGATTCTCAGCACTTATCTCAGTTCATCAGACCTCTCTAGGTCCATGCTAATAGAGGCCAAGCCCTCTCTCACCAGATCTGCATCAGAGAAGTTATAGCTTTGAGCATAAGGTGGGGCTGATTCAGGTGCTGGGCTCAATCCATGGGAACGAAGAGCTGCCATCTGGATATGCTATATTTCAGAACAAAATGCTGTATTCAGGAGTTCAGCGGGTGGGAGAGTGGGTCCAGATGCTTATTCCTTCAGAGAAGCCAGCTCATTAAATTATTTTCATGAGGATTTTATCTGGATAGCTGCACTAGCAAGTAATCAGAAACCACCATCCTGTCATAAAATACTTAGTTAGACAAACATTGACATTGTTTGGCATTAACCTAAGCCTGTCTCTTGGAAACATTGGACTAAGCATGTAGGGGTAGGCTTCAGGTTCAAGTTTCAGTTTGAAGATTTTGAAATCTATTATGGGATACTTATCATACCTTTATCTACATCTATATATGGATATATTTATGCATATACACATATGTATGTATATATATACATGCATACATATACTTATAGGAAGTGCTATGGGGCAGAGGGAAAAGGAAGATGTATCCTTAAGGCAGAAATTATAATAGAAGAAGGAAGAGATAGTAATATGGTATAATGCAAAGAGTTATTGCCTTATAGTTAAAGGATCTAGTTTTTATTTTACAAGTAAGGAAATTGAGGTTAAGTGATAAGTGAATTGTTCAGTCACACAAGTAGCTAGTGATAGTGATTGGATTTTAACTTGTTTCCTTAACTACAAATCCAGTGGTATTTTTCCCATTATGTATTTCTTAAAGTCAAGTTTATCTGTTTCCTCACTAATACCTTTCCCCTATCATTGTATACTTAATACATTTAGTTAGGGAGATATTTAGCACTTTTTATTATGGTTTAAAATGCAATCTACTAAATAATGAAATTTCATTCATAATAACTAAAGAATGTCTAAAATATCTGGAAATTTACTTACAAAGGCACATGTAGTAACTATATTAATCCAACTACATAGCACTCTTTATGGATATAGAGACCTAAATAATTGGAGAGATTAATTTTTCATGGTTGAGACATACTAATATAAAAATTATAATGCCACCTAAATTGCTCATCTAGTACCATACCAATTTAATTGCCAAAAGGTTACTTTTTAGAAAGAACAGGTCAAGACTCTCAAGAGAAATAATGAAAAGGTCAAAAGGAGAGTGCTTAGCACAATACCATAATTCAGTCATACTACAAAGAGGTAATTGTTAGAACTGTTTGATATTGCATAAAATACAGAAAAGTCAATAAGCAGAATAGATGAGGCAACCTATATATATATGTGCAAATAGATATAGTTGTATGATATTTAATAAATGCAAAGATCACAAAATATTAGGATAGTGAATCAATTATTAGATAAAAGATGTTGGTGAAAATAGAAAGTAATCTGTAAGAAATTGAATGTGGAACAACATTTCATCCAATGTATCACAAGAAGCTCTAAATGGATACAGGACGTAGATGTAAAAAGCCCTAGCATAAACAAATTAGATAAAGAAGGAGAAAATTTTCATAAGTATAGAAAACTGTTTGGTGTACATAATATTCCATCTTCCACTTCTGTGCTTCTTCATGAGATATCTTTCATGTCTGGAATGTACTCTCTTCTGCCTCCTAGAATGGCTATTTTCTTTTAATGATCAACATAATATCATTTCCTATTGTGGAGCTTTCCTGATTTGCTTTAGTGTTTTCTTCCTTCAACCAAAATTATTTTGAATATATTTTGAATTGACCTCTCTATGTGCATACTTTCATCCAATGGAGCATAAACTCCTTCATAGCAATAAAATGTTTCCCTATTCTTTTGTATCTTTGTTGCCTAGTATAGTATCTGTGAATAGTAAACATAATATAGTAATAAGTTATTATGATTATCATCATCATCACTTTTATAATAGCTAAACTTTATATAATATTTAAGTACTCACAGTGCTAAGAACTTACAATTATTACCTCATTTTATCTTCATAAATACTCTGTGAGATAGGTGCTATTTTAACAGATGAAGAAACTGAGACAAAGAGGTTAGGTGATTAATCCAAGTTCACAGAGCTTACTGTCTGTGGCTGGATTTGAATTCAGATTTTTCTGACTCCAGGATCATTGGTCTAACTACTGGGACAACTAACTAATATATACTCATTGAAGGAATGAATTCATAATCATTGACATTGTCAATGTGATTGTATGAAGTGTAAAATCCTAAAACTATGGCATAAATTTATTTTCCTAAAATTTTAGTTATAATCATTATAAAAATGGTATTTAAGAAAACTTCAAACTTAATACATTCTGGTTAGCTTCATCATAAGAGGAATCTTAAGGTTACCTTGAAAAGTAAGACAACCAGGGAAACAATATGCATAATGACTATATAACATTCAAAACATTATATAGCCATCAAATTCTAATTATAGTGAACAAACTTGGTCCTAGAGAACTAATGGTGAAAAGTTTCTCCTTTCTTTTATTAAAGAGGTCACTACAAATGAGCCTGTAGTATATGTGATCAGATGAGATCATTGTGCAATTCATTACCCTTTAAATTTTTTTTCTTTTTAAATTTTACAAGATAAAACTCAGTTTTGGGAAGTAGGGTGGGAAGGATGGAGTTTAAAGAAAAACTACTTGGGTGTAATAAGCAAAAGACAATAATAAAACTTTAATAAAAATGTTAAAAAACAACTAAAGAATTTTTTTCATTTTCCAAAGTGTTTATCTCAAGGTTTGTGTACAAGGTTACTGGCTATAATAGAAGATATTCCACTGGAAGACAGGATCTTATATCTCCCTTCAATCTGAGCCTGCATGAGGTTAAGGTTCTGAGTATATTTGAAAAATAATCCTTTCCCTTCTCTAATTCTAAAGTTATATAGCAGAGAGAAGAGAGATGTGTCCAAGTACTTAGAGGGATGATTATCAGTTTTCCATGGTGTGACAGGTAGAAAAAAAAAAGAAGAGGATTAAAACTAGTTTGGTGGTGATAGTAAGAGAGAAGGGCTGCTCTGTGCATGCACTACTATTGTTGTGATCGTTATCAAGAGTAAAATTCCAGAACCACAGAATTAATTCATAAGTTAGAACAAACCTCTGAGGTCATCTGATCCAACTCTCATTAAAGAAAAATACCATTACAATTTATAATAAATTATGACAAATATTTATTCCTTCCTCTGCAGAAAGAACCCACTATTTCTCAAGGCAGCCCAGAACAGTTAAAGACAACTCTAATTAGGAAGTTTTTCCTTTCATTAAGCCTGAAATTTGTATCTTTGCAACCTTTATACATTATTTCTGATTCCAAGCATAATGGACAAATTGAATAAGTCCAGTTCTAGTCCCAAGAAAGCTCTTTTCTTTTTCCATGTGGGATAGCAGCCTATACTTGTAACTTTTAAGTCATTCTCTGATGATAATTATACAAAATCTCGTAATTTCTCCTTCTGCCCATGATGATTGATGTTTTCAGTGCTCTTTCTCAAAACAACTTTTGAGCATTTTTACCACAATTACAATAGATGGATAGATGTTTTTATGGTCAATCTTTCATTTAAGAAATAGATACTTTGACATTTAACTTCCTTTGTTATCTATTACAAGCCTAGTTTTTCAGGATTATGACATTCTATTTCTCTCTAAAACTTTATTTTCCAGCTAAACTGATATATTTGTTGATCTTAATTGTTTTTCCTCATTCCTCTAAGAATCTACTCCCCTTCTAAGAACCACCACTAACCTCTAGACATTCCTGATATCATTAATTGCTAGTGCCCTCCTCTAAATTGTTTTGTATGTATAAGTATTTTAAATTATTTATGTTCAGACTATTTCCTTGGATAGAATATAAGTTCATTAAGGGCAGAAACTTTAATATTTGCCCTTTTATCCTTCATGCCTAGCACAAATATTTATTGATCAAGATTTGGTCAGTTCCAATAAGTAAAACAGGTACTGTTTGTCTGTTCTGCAAAAACACAGGAATATACAAGGTAAGGAAATCAGTAGCTCAACTCATACCCTCAAAATGTGTAATTGGCTTATATTCATAAGGGTCTCTGTAGAGTGACTAGTTATTGAGCTGTGTTAAGAAAATTCATTTATGGATCCTGCAAGTAAATGTAACTTTAAGAATGAAACTCAGGATTAGATATTTAAAGTTGGATGCTGTATGCATGCAGGTGGTCCATGATGCTGGGTGAAACAGATAAGGTAGAAACTTTATAGAAAGAAGATTAGAATATCAGGAACCTATAGGGATGCCCACATGTAGGGAATTGGAGATAGAAGAGTATCTCATGAAAGAAAAGGCAGGAAGATCATCTAATTCTAGAACCACTGATTGCTTGCATAAGATGCTATATGAATATTCTGCATCAATACAGCATCTATTTAATTGGGGAGGGTCATTTCTTTCGGGAGATCTGAGCCCATGATTTTATTTGTATAGGGACTTCCATGAGGAAATGATCTCTATGCATATAGATTTGTAATTGCTTTGCAAGTCATAATCTTAGTGAGTTCCACAAGGGCACTGACTCATTAAGGAACTTTCTCAGCATTAGATAGCCAATATTAGTCAGGGGCAAGACTTAAAGTCAGAACTTTTAGACTCTTAAGCCCCCTCTCTCTCTCCTTGTCTCTCATCTGATTGGTCAGTCTCAATAAATAAAACAAACACTGTTTTGTATTTTGTAGCTTAATATTTATAGCTTAATACACTATTCTTCCAACAATGGAACCAAGTTTTGGCATAGTGTATACCAACATGTGAAATACATTTTTACTACTCATGGAGCATAAATGCCTTAAATCCAAAGGATTGTATTAGTTATATAATGGTGAAAGTGGCCTAATCCAATGAATGACTCCCCAGGTTATGTTATTTGTAATCTTTTGTATTCCTGGAAGCCTCTTCACTAGCAGAGAATGTATTTGGAAACAGAACGACTTTAAACCCCATTCAGAGTCAACATTGTTTCTGTGCAAGATTAAGGAAGCTCCAGTAGTTGCAAAGAATTCACACTGTTTTAACTATAGCCAAATACCTAGAAGCTTTTCTTGACCCACATAATAAAAATAATTTACTTTTATATGGTGCTGTAAGATCACAAAGGATTTTACACACATTAACTCATTTGATTCTCATAGCCCTATGAGAGAGTGCTGACTAAGAAAGAAAGCAGTATTATCTACAAAGGCAGTGGACAGGCAAGGTTCTTCTGACTACCTGGATTCTTTGGTTTCTCTAGGTTTTTATGTGCTAATAAATGATGTCAGTAAGAACAGAGAAGGGAAGGCGATCTATAAACTCTGTGTGTGTGTGCACACACATGCTCATGTGTGTGCAGGGGAGAGGGAGGAAGAATGGGCAGTCACTTATTCATCCATTATATGAAATAGTAGGTGGACCCGACGTACCTAATGTTTATCATTTTCATATATATCCAGTTACTTCAGTTTAATTAGTTTATCATGTTAAGAGCTGAATCTATACTTGTAGTTGTAATCGTGGGGCAAGACCAAAAGACATCTGGTATGCTACTTCTGTATCTGTGGAAAACATAAACACTATTGTCCTGGCATATATTTCATAGATTTTTATCTGGGATAAGAACTTTACAAAATTATACAGTCTCAGAATTTTAAAGAAGCACAGAGGCTATCTAGCTCATATCTGATGAGGAATCATCTCTATGACATCTATGTCAAATCTCATCAAACTTCTTTTCTCAAGACTCTAAATATGCTCCATTCTTTTACCTTCTCAGCTAATATCCTTGACATATACATTACTGAAAAAAATCAAGGCTATTCATTAAGAATTCCCTCTTTTTTCTTTCAACTTCTTGATATTATTCTCTACTTTTTGCTCCTTTATTATATTCTGATGAATTGGCTTTTCTCACCAAAACCCAACTCACCTCAATCTCATCCTCTCATATCCTCCAGCAGTTTGGCCTTATTATTTTCACCTTCATTCTAATCTTCAATCTTCCTATTGGTTACTTTCTTGTTGCCTATAAGAACATCCAGTTTCCATGTGTTATTAAAAAATATCATCAGAAGAACCTAATTTCCATATTACAATTTCATATAATTTCCTAATTATCTTTTTCTTGTCTCCATTTCTTAACTAAATATCTTTAAAAGTTCTCTATACTTGTTGTTTCTACTTCTTTTCTTCTCATTCACTTCTTAGCTTCTCACCATTCATTTTAATTTGATCTTTCCAAAGTTACCAATGGTTTTTTTAGTTTCCAAATCTAATGGTTTTTTTTCTCAATTCTTATCCTCCTTGACCTCTATAGCATGTCACCTGACTACTCTTTGCCTTGTTCACTCTCTCTCTTTGATGTGTTTTTATGTGATTGTTCTACTTCAGCTCTCCTACCACCAAAGTGAATGGTCTTTTTTGGGGGGGGGTCTCTTTTGCTCATTCATTATCCATGCCCACTGAGGTCTAGTCCAAGGCTCTGTCTTTGGGCCTCTTCTCTTCTCTCTTTCTCTTTCTCATTTACTTTGTCAACTTCTTTGACTTCAATAACTATTTCTATACAGAAGACTCACCCACATGTGAATATATATGTATATGTATATTTACAAGTATTATATATAAACATACACACATATGTATGTTTACTTACATGTAAATAGGTCTAGTCCAAGAAAAGCAAGCAGTACTACTTTTTTTTTCCTGAGGCAATTGGGGTTAAATGACTTGCCCAGGGTCACACAACTAGGAAATGTTTATTAAGTGTCTGAGATCAGATTTGAATGCAGGTCTTCCTGACTTCAGGGCTGGTATTCTATCCACTGCGCCATCTAGCTGCCCCCAGTACCACATTATTAATTGACTACCTGACATTTCTAATTGGATGTTCTGGAGAAAAAACATGTGCAAAAATGAATTCATCTTTCTCTCCTCAAAAAACCCACTTCTGAACTTCCCTACACCAGTATTCTAGGTTAGAAATTTTAGTGTCATCCCCAACTTCTCATTCCAACTTCACAAATACAATCAGTCACTATCTTGTCATTTCCATCTTTCTAACTTTTCACACATCCCCTGTCCCAATGCACATAGCAAGTATCCTAGGTCTGACCTAAATTACCTATCTCCTGAACTTCTTGCCATTCCTTTTTTTATATAAAAAACTATATATATTTTTTCATTTTCAGAATTTCCAAAATCCCTCCTTTCCTTGTCTGTCTCCCCCATATACATATAAACACATACATACCTATATACATATATGCATGCATACATATGTAAATATATATATATAGTCATGCAAGCCATATATCTGAAAAACATGTGTCTTTTAAAAAATAAAAAATAAAAAGAATATTTTCCAATCTGCATTCTGAGTTCATTAGTTCTTTATCTGGAGGTAGATAGCATTTTTGAATTATGAATCATTTAGAGCTGATTTGGATTATGGTCTTGATCAGAGTAGTTTCTAAATCTTTCACAGTTGATTATCTTTATACTATCATATTTCATAGTTGACTAATAATATTGTATTTACTTTGTGGATTGTTCTTTTGTATCTGTTTTGATTCATTCTTTAATCTTCCTGAGTATTTCTCAAATCATCCTTTTTATTATTTCTTATAGAACTATAATATTCCATCACATTCATATATCAGAACTTGTTCAGCTGTTCCCCAATTGATAAACATTATTTCCATTTCCAATTTTTTTTTTGCCACCACAAAAGAGATGTTTATACCTATTTTCATACATATTGGTTCTTTTCCTTTGATCTCTTTGGAATATAGACCTAGTAGCAATACTGATGAGTTAAAAGAGATATACAATTTTATAACCTTTAGGACATAGTTCCAAAATGTTCTGATTCATGAAACTAATTCACAGCTCTACAAATAATAAATCAGTGTAACTATTTTCCCCTCCAGCATTTATCATTTTCCTTTTCTGTCATTTTGACTAGTGTGTTAGGTATGAAATTGCACCTCAGAGTTTTTTCAATGTTCATTTATCTAATTATTAGTGATATAGAATACTTTTTCATGTGACTTTATAGTTTTGATTTCTTCCTCTGAAAACTGCCTATTCATAATCCTTTGACCATATATCAATTGGAAATGGTTCGAATTATTTTTTAATTTGGCTCAGTTCTTTATATATCTAATAAATGAAGCCTTTAACAGAGAAACTTGCTGCAGTTCCCCCTTCACTTTCTTGTGCCCCCCCTTCCCATGTGGGCTGTTAATATAATCAAAATTATCCATTTTATCTCTCAGGAATCTTTCTGTCTCTTGTTTGGTCATGCCATCTTTTCCTGTCCATAGATCTGACAGGAAAATTCTTTCATGCTCTCCTAATTTACTAAATCATGTAGCCATTTTGATCTTATTTCTATATATAATGTGAAATGCTGATCTATTCCTAGTTTCTCCCAGCTCACTTTCCATTTTTCCTAACAATTTTTGTCAAATAATTTTTGCTCTAGTAGTTAGGATCTTTGGATTTATCAAATAAGAGGCAACTGAGCTCATTTGCTTCTGTATGTTGTGTACTAATCTGTTCCATTGATTATTTTATTTCTTATCCTGTACCAAATTGTTTTTATGATTATAAATTTGTAATATAATATGAGATCTGATACTATTATCTCTTTCTTTACATTTTTATTGATTCCCTTGATTGTGCTGAACTTTTATTCCTCCAGGTAAATTTATTTATTTATTATTATTATTATTACTTTTTGCTGAGGCAATTGAGGTAAAGTGACTTGCCCAGGGTCACACAGCTAGGGAATGTTAAGTGTCTGAGATCAGATTTGAACTCAGGTCCTCCTGACTTCAGGGCTGGTGCTCTATCCACTGCGCCACCTAGCTGGCCTGGGTAAATTTATTTATTTTTTTTTATTTTTTCTAGCTCTCAAAGAAATTCTTTGGAAGTTTAGTATGGCAGTGGATAAGAAAATTAAATAAGATAGTATTATTATTTTGGTTACTTTTGTTTATCCTACCTATGAACAATTAATATGTATTCAATTATTTAGATCTTTACTTGTGAGAAGTGTTTTGCATTTGTATTGATGTAGTTCTTGTATGTCTTAACAAGTAGACTCCCAAGCATTTTATGATGTCTGCCATAATTTACAATGGAATTTCTCTTTCTAACTTTTAACTGTTTTTTTTGATAATACATAGAAATTTTGATTATTTGGGTGTGTTTATTTTATATCATACAACTTCATCAAAGTTGCTAATTATTCTATCTAGGTTTTTAGGGTTCTTTAAGAATTCCAAAATATAGTTTTCTTGTTACTATGCTTATTCTTCCAATTACTTTTTCTTGTCTTATTATTTTAACTAGCATCTAGTACAATAACATTGACAATTGACATCCTTGCTTCAATTGTAATCTTATTGGAAGGGCTTCTAATTTTTTTTTTATTACAGATAACACTCACTCATATATTTCTGTTTTCTAGTGTTTTTAATAGGAATTATTATTGGTTTTGATTAAAAGTTTTTTCAGTATCGATTGATAAAACTTTTGTTGTTCTTATTATCCAATACTGAACTAGCACAACATTCCTCATATAGATCTCAGCTGGTCATAATATATAATGTTTGTGGTATATTGCCATATTCTCATTACTAGTAATCTATTTAAATTTTTTTGCATCAATATTCATTAAGGAAATTGATCTATAAGTATCTTTTTTGTTTTGATTCTTCCTGGTTTAGGTATCAAAATCATATTCATGCCATAGAAGGAGGTTGGTAGGACTACTTCTTTTCTTATTTTTCAAATAGTTTACATAAAATCAATTGTTTTTTAAGAGTTTGGTATAATTTGCTTGAAAGTCCATCTGGTTTTGTTTTTTCCTTAGGGAGCTCATTTATGAATATAATGATTTAACTGTTCTATTTCCTCTTCTGCCATAGCTTCTTAATTGGCATTATATGGAATTACACATCAGAGTTTAAACTCATTCATTCTGAAAACTATGTTTCTAAAAATATAGCCTAAATTCACTTTAGCACAAGGCCAATAGAGCCCTTTGGTACTACACTAAAATTCTTTCTTTTGAGTTGACTTGTTGCAAGACACTCAGAATCTTGTTGAAGTACTTTGGAATTGACATGGGAGACACTGACACAGCACCACTCAGTATGATGTGTCCACATGAAAGCAAGCACTATGTATTAAACTCAAGAGAAATATGAGATGTAAAAAATTCGATATATCTCCATTTCAAATGTTAATAAAGACTATTAATGCCTGACCTGTGATAGAACCTTCTGAACTTCTATAGATCTGATCAGCCACAGACACATATCCTTACACAATGATACAATTTTGATCTTTTTTGAGCATGAAAGACAACAACCAATATTTGATTATGATCATTCAGTTAGTATAAACACACAAGTCATTTATGTTTAATATGTTAAAGATATAAGAATATGTGATCTTCAGAGAATCAAAATATTTGTATAAAGCCAAAAAAGTGTGTTTTTTCATGACTGGAGAAATGTTGAAAGTTTTCACTAACATTAGAGGTAAATTGAATCTCTCTCTGTATTTCCTGTCTCCAGTAATATTTGACATAGTATTAAAAATAGTGAAAATAGATAAGGAAAAGAAATAAAGAAACTAACTTAGGCAAGGGGGAATATCTATACCTAAAATATTGTTTTAGTTATTGAACCCTAAAGAATAGCAATAAAAGCAAATGAGGTAATGAGTGACTCTAGTAAGGGGGAAAGAGGAATGCAAACATATGTTTACTAGGCTTAAAACATTATGCAAAAGGCTAGGGATACAAGTACAAAAATGAATATTCTCTACCCTTGAAAAGATTGAAAAGTGGGGATCCATTAACACACTCTTTCCCAAGGCTAAGGTCCTTATGATTTAAATGTAGTTCTCAATGAAAGTGCTGAAAGAAGGATGATACAGTTGAGAGAAACAGGAAGTGAAAAGGTACATGTACGGTTATAGGACAGAACATGATCATCTATGATGATCAGATTTCAATTTTGTAGCAATAGTAAAAACAATAGCTGCAGTTAAGGTAAGGTTGGAATGAAGATGAGAATGGATGGTCCCAGGAAATAGAGAGAGATAGAAGATAAGTCCACAAAAGTTATCAGCATTTTTAAAATTAGTAATAAAATTTAGGAGAGGGAAATAAGAATACAAATTATACTTGATAAAAATATTAAAAATTTAAATACAACTAAAATATAATTTTACAGAAAAACAGAAGATTTAGATAATGGATACAGCTTCAATGGCCATCACTCCAGCAGGCCAATAAAATAAAACTGAAAATACAACCCAAATTATTCTACACATTTAGTATTTTACCAGTCAAATTACCAAGGAGTTACTTTATAAAATGAGATAAAATACTAACCAAACCTGTTTGGGAGGGGGAAAAGGAACAATTTTGCCTTTGTATTTGTATACTCAGCTTTATTAATAGTAAGCATTTGGTGTTTTCATTTATCTTACCACCTCACTAGAGTCATTCATTGCCTCAGTTATTTTTTTTTATTATTATCGGTATTCAAAGAACATAGGAAGGAGGATTTGGGCTTATAATTACTAGATCTCAAACTGTGTTATAAAGCAGTGATTATCCAAATTTTTAATGCTGGATCAAAAAAATGGAAAAGCAAATCAATGAAATAGAATAGGTAAATAACCTACAATCCAGAAGTCTAGCTTTCAGTTAAACCAATAACATAAACCACTAAGGAAAGACCTGATATCTTTGACAAATAAGGATGAAAAAATTCATTTTCATAAACAAGACAGAAGAGTTCATAAAAAAGATGATCAACAATCTCAGTTATGAACAGAATGCAATAACTTTTTGCTCAAATTATATGCATACACACACACACAGAAAATGAATTAAAAGAAAAATACTGCTCAAGAAAACTCTGTTAAATAATTCAGGTAAAATTAGCATCTTGTCTATATGGATTGTCCACAAATCTATAAGCTTGAATCATTTGCCAATGTATAAGTGGTCAAAGGTCATAATTTTTTAAAAAGAAAAATACTATCTCTTAACCACCTGAAAGTTGTTCAAAATCACTAGTTATCATATGAATGTAACCTCAGCAAAGATGGTAAAATGAAAAATTTTGGATAACACATAAAAATGAATACAAATTAATTTTAAAGAGGTTGAATGAAGACAAGCATTTTCTTAAGGAAAGGCTTCCTTCACTGTTGGTAGAACTGTGTGAATTAGTGTACCCATCCTAGGGGAAAATATGATATAGTGGAGTATGATTTTGTACAAACCACTTGAGGTCTCAAGACTTCAGTTTCTAGGAATTGGATTAAGAGGCCCTTTCTAATATTTATGATAAAAAATTTTACATGAAATCAGTGGGAAAATATTTAAAAAATTTATAAATACTTTATATTCACAGAATCTAATATTGAGAGTTTAAATTAATACTGATAGAAAATATTTATATGAGCAAAAATAACCTTAACAGCATTATTTGTGAAAATAATACATCCATTGAATCAGGAATGGTTGAACAAAGTGTAAAATGGGAATGGGAATATTGCTATGCTAAAAGGAAACATGAATTTGAATAATTCAGAAAAATGTGATGAGATTAATGTGTTGCAAAATTAATATTATGCATTAAAGAATATTATTTATATTCTTTATCAGAAGTATAAGTAAAATTAATTGTGTAAAGCAACAAAATTTGAGGAAGCTGGTGGTCAGAAGCAAAATACCAGGGAAGAGAGAAAAGGGGAAAGGAAAAAAAAATATAACTTGGGGAAAATAAGATGGCAGGAAGTACAGAGTTAGTAATTTTAACTGTGAATATGAATGGAGTGTACTCTCCCTTAAAACAAATGGGGATAGCAGACTAGCTTAAAAGTCAGAATCCTACACATGTTGTTTACAAGAAACATTTAAAACAGAGTGATACATACAGAGTAAAGATAAAAGGTTGCAGCAGAATCTATTATGCTTCAGATGAAATAAAAAAAAGCAGGGTAGTTATGCTAATCTCAGATCCAACAAAAGAAAAAATAGATCTAATTAAAAGAGATAAGGAAGGAAACTACATCTTGATAAAGGGTACCATAGACAATTAAGTAATATTATTACTAAACATATATGCACTAAGTGGTATAGCATCCAAATTCCTGAAGAGAAGATATGAGAGCTGCAAGAATTAGACAGCAAAACTATACTATTGGAGGATCTCAGTCTTGCTCTCTAAGAACTATATAAATCAAATGACAAAATAAATAAGAAAAAAGTTAAGGAGGTAAATAGAATTCTAGAAAAGTTAGGCATAATAGATCTTTGGAGAAAAGTGAGTGGAGACAGAAAGAAATATACTTTTTTCTTGGCAAAACATGGAATCTATACAAAAACTGGCAATATATTAGAGCATAAAATGTTCAAAATAAAATGCAAAAATGCAGAAGTAGTAAATGCATATTTTTTTCAGATCAAGATGCAATAAAAATTACATGCAATAAAATTCCAGGGGAAAATAGAACAAAAATTAATTGGAAACTAAATAATCTAATCCTAAAAATTAGTGAGTGAGTGAAGCAAAAATTATAGACAATCAATAATTTCATCCAAGAGAATGACCATAATGAGAGAACGTACCAGAATTTATAGGATGCAGCCAAAGCAGTTCTTAGGGGAAGTTTTAAATCTCTAGATCCTTACTTGCATGAAATAGAGAAAGAGAAAATCAATGAATTAGGCTTGTAACTAAAAAAAAAACAAAAACAAAAAAAAAAACCCGAGAAAAAAACCGAGAAAAAGAACTAATTAAAAACTGTCAAACAAATATCAAATTTGAAATTCTGAAAACAAAAAGGAAGATTAATAAAATTGAAAATAAGAAAACTATTGAATTAATAAACAAAAGTAAGAGTTGATTTTATGAAAAAAA